>JASANB010000618.1:0-26129 GCA_030248155.1 Sabatieria punctata | reverse complement strand
TGTATCAATGACTGGTCAAAATTTGTCAACCGTGCTGAGACTATTGATGTCATTTATTTGGATTTCGCGAAAGCATTCGACTCTGTATGCCACGCCAAACTAATACATAAATTGCGTGGTTATGGCATTGCTGGCGATCTGTTGCTCTGATTTCTGCTTTTCTGCGTGGTCGCTCTCAATGCGTTGTGGTAGGAAATGCCAAGTCTGAATACCGTAATGTTCTGTCTGGCACCCCGCAGGGTAGTATACTTGGTCCATGTTTGTTTCTACTGTATGTTAACGACATTCCTGACTTGGTTCATGGTTCCGGTTTCTGTAAAATGTACGCTGATGACATTAAGTTGTATTGTCCTTCGAGTGAGGCAGCCTTCATGCAGCTGTCCTTGCAGCGTATTTTAGACTGGTCAGCAACTTGGCAACTATCACTTTCAGTGTCAAAATGTATTGTACTGTACTTGTGCTCCCAGAATCCTAAACACGTGTATCTGTTAAATGGGACACCACTTGTTGGCGAGGAAAAATGTAGAGATCTCGGAATTACTGTAACGGCAGACCTGAAATTTTCTGTGTATTGCAACGAACAAGTACTCAAAGCGTACAGAGTCATGAATATGATATTCAGATGCTTTTTACGAACTGTCGGTTGTCTCTTATTCGTGCTTACAAAGCGTATGTGCGCCCATTGCTGGAATACTGTTCCCCTGTGTGGTCACCGTATTTAAGAAAGGACGTGGATTTGATTGAAAAGGTTCAACGGTATTTTACTAGAAGACTCCTAGCTCGTTGCGGCTTACCTCCTCGCCCGTATCTAGAACGATTAGATTTGTTTGAGTTAGAGCCATTACAGGTCAGACGGTTGAGATGTGATTTGATTACTACATATGCAATTGTCCATGGTTTTGTTGACGTGTCTTTTGCCGATTTTTTCTCTTCGCTCCTTTAGTGACATTACGCGGACACCCTTTAAAGTTGTATATGAATCACAGTCGAGTAGATTTTGTAAAGCATTCTTTTTGTAACCGTGTTGTAGACGTCTGGAACGCTCTAGATGCTTCTGTGATTGCGTCTTCTTCTGTATCGTGTTTTCGTGCCAAAATAACCATGCCATTTTTATTGCGTTTCTGTGACTTTAACCGATATATTAATGAATAGGGTATCTGTAAGTGCTACGCCTGGGTACTCTCTCGTATCACTCTTCCTCTGTTTCTGGACTGATTGATACTGAATAAACTGAAACTGAACTGAAACTGGAGACCACCTTCATTCCGTTCTACTACGAAGTTCAAGTTCTACTACTCAGTTTCTCCCGTTTCCACATCTCAAGATCAAGCTTGCTTTGGATCGTGATCATCAGGCACAGATGTGGCCACCAGTTGATGCTCACATGTCCACTACATTTCGTGACTGCCACCGACTTCTACAAGAACAAAACCAGCGTGATCGCGAGCAGTATCGGCGATGGCAGCTCGAACGTCAGCAGCGTTACCACGAATGGCAGATGGAACAACAACGACTGCAGCTCGAACAACAACGACGTGTTCAAGAGTGGCAGCTCGAACAACAACGACGTGAACGAGAGCGGCAAATCGAACAACAGCGGCGTGATGTCTACATGGATCGTCTGCTCGCTCAGTACCTGGCTCAATCCCGAAAGACTCCTGTGGAAAAGGAAGTTCCTCCCCCCCGCCTCTCCCCTTTCCCCCCCCCCCCCCCCCCCCCCCCACTTTCCCCCACTCCCCCAAAAAAAAAAAGAAGAGAAAAAAAAAAAAAAAGGAAAAAAAAAAAAAGGAAAGATAAAGAGAAAGAGGAGAAAAGGAAGATGAGAAAGGAAGAAGAAGGATGTTTTGGGTAGAAGGAGAAAAGATGATGAGGAAAAGGAAAGTGGAGAGAAAGAAAGTGCTGAGAAGTAAGAGAGTATTGAGAAGTAAGAGGATGAGAAGAAAAGGCATGATGAGGAGCAAGGTGTTGAGAAGAAAGTGGAAGGTGAAGAAGAGAAAGAGGATGATGAGGGTTCAGAGAAGGAGGAGAAAAAGGAAAGTGAGAGGAGGAAGAAAGAGAGTGAAAAGAAGGAAGAAGAGAAGGATGAAGAGAATGTTGGGAGTAAGGAGAAAGAGAAGAAGAAGGCAGATGGAAAGAATGGCAGTTCGTTTGGGTTCGATTCATAGCAGATGCAATCGCGTTTTCCCGTTGACAAGTCGTCAGGTCAAGACAAAGGCACGGAAAGGCCGAAACGTGGCGCGTAAGCGATCGGGTCAGCACGGCGTCAGTGCAGAGCAGGTTTCCGGAGATTCCGAGCCAACAGAGGCCGAGCAGTTCCCCCAGTTCGTTTCCCCGATTGTCAGGCACAGCGGCGGCCAGTCGACACTCGTTGAAAGGGGAGTGATGAAGGAATGTGTGATTCGGAGTGTTTGTATTATCGAGTTGTTGAGCGGTTGTGTACGTTTGGGAGTGTGTCTGTTGTGTTGTATTGTGCGGCAGACTTACTAGTAAAGACCTCCACTTCTCTTTCAATACATAGGGTAACTTTATAAGTCCATATCTTTGCAACCGTCCGACCTACAAACAATATAAATACATCTTTAGAATCCTCACGGTATCAGTAATCGAACGCAGGGCTCAAATCGCTTCTAAACCCACTACGAAAAAAGTATATTTTTTCCATCGCGCAAATTAGGATTGACAGTCAATGTTGCGCAGATTCGGTTGAACCACAGTACAGAGCTAGGCCCCTTCTACAACTTTGCGAAAAAATCAACTGACCTAATCTTGGAAAAACCGGGATTACAGTGTCAGAGTCAATTTTTCAGGGTTTTTATGCATCATAATCGATGTAAAACTAAATTTTGCACGATACTTGCGAGTTTGGGCCAAATCGGTTGAGTTGGGTCCGAGTTATTTCAATCAAATAAGCATGCAGTAATGCTGCAATTTTATAAAAATTGCTGTTAAGAATGGACAGTGTGAAATGGAAACTTGCGCTGAAACCGAAAACCGTTTGAGAAACCACTTATTTATCACACTTTATGTTCTGATTTCGAAGTACAGGAACAGATCATCTCTTCTTGCTGAACTAAACAGAAATCGTCTTGCTTCCGGCGAAATTTCAATTTTTCACAAAAACAACTGTCACAATCGGCATCAGCATAAAAAATTAACAATTGTCAAAATTTATCGAAAATTTTTTTCGTCCAACACTTCCAGAGCCAATTTCGACCTAATGGCACGCGACGATTGTCTCCAAATTTTCTGTGTACGTTGCGGGTTTGGTAGGCAAAATAATATAAAAAACCTACGTCTGTCCCATCACCCCAAGGTGCAAAAGTGAGGTCAATGTCTTGGTCAGTAAGCAAAAAAATGGCGTTCGACCGCATTTTTTTTGTCAAAAACAGCGGTACGGAGATATTGAAGCGAATTTTAAATACAATTTTTGAAATCTGCATGTCATTGCGGATCTATTGGTGTAGTGAATGCCAACCTAGCACAAATTCTAAGTGTATAACGCTGGTCTGAAGTGGACACCTGAATTTTAGATTTTTGGCTCAACCACCCCACCCCTACTTTGGAAGGGCCCCCTGGCGCTCTCTGTGGTCCAGTGGGGCTCATACTTTGGGCTTCGTAGTTTTTTGACACATACTTATATAGTATATGTAAAAATGAGCAAAATCGGTGATGTGACCTAGACCAGTTTGGGGAGGCTCCCTTACCAGATCCTGAATCCTCTCAGAAATTGCGTCTTAAAAAATAGAACAGGGCCGCGACCAAGAGGCGAAGAGGAGAGGGTTTGCCAGCCGGGTGGGTTCAGGGGAGTAGGGCGTGAGGGCTGGCGGTGAATGAGTTTAGCTTTTTTGGCTAGAGGAAAGGGTAACCCCTAATCACTCTAGTACACGTACGTGGAAAATTGATCGGATTATAGCACAGTACAAGCAAGTCAGCGGTACATGCGACGTAAACGATCACAAAAATATATCTGCAGATTAGTTTTCATTCTTCTGACACAATAAGTTTAGCCTGTCCAATTCGGGGTAAATATCCAAAGGTGCTGGGTTCGATTCCCAGCTGCGCTCTTGCACATGCCTAACTTTTTAACCTTTCTTTCTATTTAGCAATACCAGTCCGACATGGGCTGAGGTGAGGTCATTGGTCCGCTCCCCAATGTTTGTCTGGCTTGTCAAGGGTCTAGTTAAGGTGTTTGTTTGGCATCGGCGTGTAGCATAGTAGTTAGTGCATTGGACCGGAAATCTAAAGGTGCTGGGTTTGATTCCCAGCTACGCTCTTGCACATGCTAACTTTTTCACCTTTCTTTCTATCTAAATAGGTTGTCAGCGGTCTCCATCATTTGCCCATTTGTTGCTAAGCACGCACACACAATAAAACCACAAGTTTATGAGAACAAAATGGTCACTTGATTTGGTTGTTTGTCAATACATCGACCACTCGCTAGACACGCGCCAAAGGCCAAGAGGAAAACATCACAGTCAGAGTAGCTTGCCTGCCAGAAATCTCGAAGAGTTTCGATTATGACACAAGAGTTCGGCACATACAGTACGACGTATACGGCTGCTAACAAGCGATATATCACTTTTACATTTTAAGAACCAGCGGTGCGTAGACGACACTTAGACAATTGAACGTTTGTACTCGTATACGACTGCTAATCATCATAGCGATCGACCGGAATTCCGATTCCGACTAAACTAGCGTTTCCGGTCCGGTTCCGGTGCTGAGGGGTGCGGAACCTTTCGATTTTTTATTCTTTTTAGAAGAAAACCTGTGAAATCCTAGGATAATAAATAGTGCATAGGTGATGATAAGATAAAAGTCAGTCATCTTTTATGAGCAGTAAGGTTAGGAAGAAGAGAAACCAGTCTGGTCTGATCATGTACTGTAGGTTAGTTACTGGCGGCCTTTCTCTCAGCTTGTCTTTGTATCTTGGCCATGAAGGCATCGTACCGTTGAATGAACTGTCGCACAATAGCAGGTTTCCTGACGGAGTTGGTCTGGGGGTAGAGGTAGTCGATGATGATGCGGTGGATGAGCAGAAAGTGCGTCTGAGTGTAGATGCTGTGCAGCCGGTGGTGTCTCAGTTGACAGGTGAGCACGTCCACGTCCAGCAACTGACGTTCGGACAGCAGTTCCAAGGCCAGCATTACGGCAATGAAGACAGAGGCGCGTCCCACACCGCTTTGACTGTGCACCACGATTGGCGCTGCAGCGCCGGTTTCTCTGTTGCGGCCCCACTTCTCCTTCCTGCGGATGTGATTGACCACGTGCACAATGGCGTTGGTTGATTCTGGAGCCACGTCTCTTGGCCAGTCGGTTATCTGCAACAGATTTGTATGAGAGAGAAAGCCCAGGAGAACCTACGTACCTGAACGTGGAGCAACCTGAAGCTGCCGGTGTCTGTGGTCACCACCAAACTTCGAACTATAACAGACTCCCATTGTTCAGTGGTGTCCTCGTTTAGAACGGAGATTGTTTTGCGGCTGCGGCTACTGGACCAGAGAGAGCGGCGGATGTGTTTGGTTTTGCCTTTGACCATGGGCAAGTATTCGCTGCACTCGGTGGCTTCGCAGACCATCACCACCAATTGCACTCCGAGCTCACTGATCATGCGCCAGAAATCGTAAGTGGTGTTTTCCATCGGGCCCTGCGCACAGATGAAGTGAAATTCCGAGCCCTCATATCTGACGTGCGAGGCGTGAATGTAGAAATTTGAATCCTTCTCTATTCTCACTCTGGTCGAATCTAGGCAAGCTACGTCTGAAAGGGAAGTCTGCGGTACGCCAATAGTGTAGAGTCAGGTATGTTACGCACCTTTGAATCTGTTTTTATTGAGGTTGATTTCAAAAGCGTTGGTAGTGAACTTGCGCGGTTTATAGTGGTGAACATGGAAGAACGATTCGCGCAGTCGATGCAGTGACTGACAGGTCAAGTTGACAAATCTGCAGGCTCGGTCGTTGTGAATCTTCGGCTTCGGTTCTATCCTCGTCACATCGGCTGCCACTTCTGCCATCTCCTCGTCCAGCTCTTCAGTCACTAATCGTCGCTCACTTCTGGCCTCATACTCTGAGTCTGCAGTGGAATCAAATGGGCACGCCGGCTCGTCAACCCAGTTCTCGTCGCTGTCTACATCTGAACTGAGCGCGTCTGAAACAATAAAACAGAAGAAAACCGTTTCTGCCACCTGGCTTAACTTACCGAACTCCTTTGCGGATGACAGGTCCTGATAAGTAACTCGCTGCTTAAAGGGACCGGGAATTTTGTGAAGAAACTGTCTCACACCACCTCTGGACCTGGGACAAATCCGTTCTCTGCGTTGAGCCGGTCGTTTTCTGGTGGGCTGATTCGGTGCGCCGAACATGTATTGTGGCGAGTTGTACTTGGCATCAGGCGGCTGCCCTGCAGCCCAGGACTCCGCTGCTCTGTGCACATCTGATTCTGCTGCTCCCAACTTCTTGTCTCTGCAGGGCGACCACTTGAGCATTGCAGACCACCTACGAAACTACGTAACAACACAACACAATAAAAGGTCCATTTTGCGACATTCTCTAAATCAGTTTGTAAAGGCGCAAACGTTCATATCTAGGAACAGTCAAATACAACTTGCAGTCATCGGCAAAAAGTTTGACTGAGCTGCTCGCTATTTCTAGAGGAATATTGTTCACATAGAATAAGAAAAGTAGTGGTCCAACGCCTTGGGGAACATCTGAACTTACTATCTGACTCGTTGAAAGCGCGTTTTCTACTCTAACTTCGGTTTGGAAGAAAACCAGTAATCAAATTTAGAAGCCGGCCATCTAAACCGTAACTTTTAAGTTTGTGTGACAACTTTGGGTGGCTAACTGAGTCAAATGCTTTTGAAACGTCTAGATACATACAATATATCAGTAAGCTTGCCAGTAGCTAATTCAGCAGTCCATTTATTAACACATTCTAGGAGTTGTGAGGCAGTAGATTTTTTGGCAAGAAAACCATGTTGATCAGATGTAAAAAATTTATGGTTTTGCGCAAATGCCATTACTTTGTCTTTTATTATTTTCTCCATTACATTGCACACGGCAAGCTACACACGTGAGACTAACAGGTCTGTAGTTATTCAGACATGAAGCCGAACCCTTGCCTTTAAAAATAAGAGTAACCGTTGCTTCACTCCATTCCTTAGGCAGCGTGTTTGTATTTAGCTAACCTCAAAAAGAGAACTAAGGCTGCACAAGGCCTAATGCAAGCTTCTTGAACAGGATAGAAGGAAGGTCATCTGACCCAGCTGATAATTTGGGTTCTAGGAGGCTGAGATAGGCATAAACCATGTTGGGAGTAAACTCGACGTTACGCAATTTTCCAGTAGAGTCCATTTGGTTTAATGCAGGCAAGTTACTGTCGTCTTCAACAAAGACTGATGCAAAATATTAATTAAGCTCATTTGCTTTTTGTTCAGGCTCTGTAATTGTTTGATTTATTGAGGTCCTTAATGCAGGGGACCTTAGATTTAACTGTCATTTTAGATCTAACATATGAATAAAAACGGCGGTCGTTTTCAGTGGATAATATTCGGTGCTCGGTTAATGCGGTTAAATTTATCCATTCATGTAACAGGTCATCCGGCGAATAGCAGGGGGTTGGAGGGGTTTGGCGCCGCCCGGTGGGTCTGAGCCCAAAGTTTAGGGGAGGGGAGAGCAAAGAAGTATCATGTTATGTCAAGACTGAAGGTGTTAGTCGTAAAAGAACATGTCTAAACTCTGCTGACTAAAGAAATCAAACATGATTGGCAAAAGATTACAGAGGTACAGTACGTTGGAGTGCGTTTCCAGACATTAGCAGCGACATAAAAGAACGAAGAGTCCGTGACGGCCGTTCTACCAGCCAGCTCGACGTGACAGTCATGCGTTGTTCTAGCACTGCCACGCTTGATAGAGGGAGGTGGGTTTTCCCGATCGATGTAGCGCTGGCCGTGGAAGAATTTGTAGAAGAGCTTCAGTCTGTGTTTGGCAGCCGGTCCAGATCGGGGGCTCAGAGCAGACTGTTCAGCACAGACAGACGGTAAGGTGGTATTGATCGTACGGTAAAGTTGTTAGTGTAGAGCTGTGACTGGTGCTTGTTGACTCGCTCAACTTTGTTTCGAGCCCACTCGCATGAGGATACCATACCTCTATATCGTACGTAGTTGGGACAGTGTGCAAACATTATACAGTCATCTTCAAATTCTTCCACGGCCAGCGCTTCACCGATCAGGAAATCCGGGCCGGCGTGGGGGGAGATGAGGGCGGATTTGGTCATTATAGGGGATAACTCCAAACCCCTTAGTACATGTACAATGCAGGGTTGTATATTTTTCCGAAAAAAACCTCGGCCTGTTTTTTTCCAGTTTTTTTCCGGTTTTTTTCCGGTTTTTTTCCTAAATCGCGGAAAAAAACTCCAGCCCAAGTTCTGAGTATCCTAGGCTGGTTTTATGATTCCTAACGCTTTCTAGCGCCTTCCTCAGTCTTGTTAGACCAGAAATACACGTGTTACATTGATATAAATCACGAAACAGGCATGAAACAGTGCCTGACAGGTTCCATAAATAACGCTATATGCAAATTTTCTTACAGCAGTTTGCATTTTTGCTTTTTCATGCCAAATTTGGTCTTTTTTGTTGTTTTTCTAACAGTTTTGAGTCAGTATGGCCTATTATACATAGCAAAAGTCCATTTTTTAAACGAAAAATGACGTAAATTAGCTATTTTTAGCTTGAGTTTTTTTCCGCGATTTATGTTTTTTTCCGACCCTTAGGAAAAAAACCGGTTTTTTTCCGGAAAAAAACAGTTTTTTTCCGGTGTTTTTTTCCCACCTCACATCCCTGGTACAATGTATGCATATATCTCTTACGGGCAGACCGTGCAACAATTTGTGCACGCGACAATTTCTCATCACGCAAAGCTCGGTCAGCTTCGGACGCGACCATCGCGCATTTAAAGTGGCGGCCGGTAAAAAATGCGTGATGGAAAAACCTCATCACGCACCACCAAATTCTTTCCATCGCGCAGCACTTTCATCATTTTCTCAGCTTCGCACGCGACCATCAAGCATTTTCCCAGCCAAAAATGCGAGTTTTTGGGTCATAAAACCAGCACCAGCTGTAATCAGCACCAAACTCGCACATTATGTAGCCAAACTAGTTGTCCAGTTAATTTTTGCCGAACATTTGAGCCACATCGATAGAGAACTGACCGAGAACAAACCGTTTGAGTGAAGGTCAAAAAGCGATGGAACATTTTTTTATCTATACAGCATACGTATGTGAAAGCGCGCCTTTTGCTTCCCACCTAGCCGCCGGAAAAAGTAAATACCTGAACCCCAGGGTACGTAACTTGGTGCATCGTTCAGTGTGGTTGCGACTGAATACCAAATGTGTACGTTCATAAATTTTGTATTTATATCTCTGTAGACATCAGATCACAGTACGCAGCGCACCTCATGTACACTGATGAAGTATGAAGCCCAAATTTTCAGAATGCTTAGTAAGACCATGCAGCATTCAAAAATGTCTAAGAATGGGCTTTTACTGTTTGTGGGTGTGACCTGGCATAGTTAGAGGGCACAACTTTTGCACTCGAATACAATACGACCGTCGCCAGAACGATTAGTGCGCCTCTTATCCAAACAATCTTCTACTCTAATTCAGACCAATACTATGCCCAAAAGACAGCCAATTTTGCGTTGCCCAGTGGTCAACACAAACATTGCCTTGCTCAGCGTACGACTTCTGTCTGGATGGCTCGGTTCGGATGTTGGTGCTCGATTTGCTTACATGTCGTCTGTGCATTTAACCGCGCCTCGAGCATGTTTACCTGGAACTGGCTACTTACGAACCCTCACTTGCTCGCAGACTCCAACTCCCACAGTCGAGATGGCTCGCGATCTAACGATTTTGCCCGTTCAACATGGTCCACAGCTACACCAGTTGTGCCAAATGTAAGCTGATTGATAAATTTTATTAATCGGTGCAGCGTACGCAGTGCAGTCTCTTCAGAACACGTGTTCTCGGCACGATCAGTGCGCCACTGGTTGCTTTTGCGATGTGCACTACGGCATCTGCAGACGGTTTCGGTCTGTCGGTGAGTTGTGTCGCAAGGACGCACACTGTCAAACTGCTCTCCACTGCATGTTCGGGCGCTGTCTCCAACCTGTGATGCGCGGACGAAAAGGTATACTGTAGCTGGATAGCACTTGTCATAGTGTTGAACCTATAGGATCTCGTTGCTCTACTGATCAAGACTGTGATACGGGCTTATGCTGCGCTCGTCTACACGGCACCAAAATTTGCAAAGAAAAATTAAGACTGGGTCAGCCATGCTTTGTTGCACAGGGAGGATTAGCTTACTACTTGAACGAAAAATGTCCCTGTAACGATGGCCTCATCTGCGGACTGATTTCTCAGAAGCCGTCTGGCAAGCTCGGGTAAATTATTTACTTTGGCCGGTGCTAGATGTGTAGAGTTGTTGTCTTTAGTTTGCTGTCCTCAGCGGAGCGACCGCGCAGGCTGCACTACTGCATACAGCGTTAGACACTGATTACGTATGATTAGAGCACTGTGATGTGTAATAGATAAATGTTACTGGTTGAATTTCACAACACGGGTGGCCGACAACAACAGACCACAGGGTTGACAGACATCGTGGTGTCACTTTCTGCCGGCGTTCCTCAAGTCGTCGAACGGCAACGCCAACAGTCCGTTGACCAATTCGGCATTGGAACGTTTGGTCAAGTCTCCCAGTTTCTCGGCCAGTCGAATCAAAGCCTGCAAAAGGATAGGTTTCATGCGCCAATCGGGTAGACAAGCTGACACAACAGCGATGGGAGGGGACATGCGGGGAAGGAGCTGACCGGCCGTGTAAACTGTTTTCACAAGTGACGGAGGTTTATTGGCTGGCGACGGACTCAAATACGGTCACAGCGACTAACTGCGTGTGGTTGCGCTCAGCCGGCGTGGTTGATTTTGTTCAGACTCTCTTCCATCTGCAGCAGCCCGTTGATCAACTCGGCGTTAGCTCGTTTCTTGCCGACCGACTGCAGCTTGGCCAGGTCCATGCCAACCAGTCCGTTGACGAGCTCGGCGTTGCTGCGTTTGCCGACTTTGTTCAGCCGATCCAAGTCCATGCCGACCAAGCCGTTGACCAGCTCTGCATTGCTGCGCTTGCCCACCTGCTGCAGTCTGGCGAGGTCCATGCCGACCAGGTCGTTGACCAGCTCTGCGTTGCTGCGCTTGCGTCGCCGCTTGCCCACTTGCTGCAGCTTGGCCAAGTCCATTCCGACGAGGCCGTTGACCAGCTCTGCGTTGCTGCGCTTGCCCACCTGGTTGAGTCGGTCGAGGTCCATGCCGACGAGGCCGTTGACCAGCTCTGCGTTGCTGCGCTTGCCTACTTGCTGCAGTTTGGCCAAGTCCATGCCTACCAGCCCGTTGACCAGTTCGGCGTTACTGCGCTTGCCGACGTCGTTTAGTCGGTTTAGATCCATTCCCACCAGCCCGTTGATTAATTCGGCGTTGGAGCGCTTCGACTAAACTTACACAACCATTACGCGGCCGTCAGCGGTGGGGCGCCGGTGGTGCAAAGACCGAAGGAGTGTACCTGTCTCTCTTGCAGTGCGAGGTCGTTGGCAGCCACGGGAAGCCCGTTGGAGAGGTGGAGACTGGCCACGAAGACAAAGCCAAGCAGCAGCACTAAAGCGGCTTTCATGGTGATGACACTGCAACAGTGACTGAGAGCAGTTTTATGAGAAAAGAGCAGACAGACAAGCAAGCAATAATCAATGGTGCACTAAACTGTGCAGATTAATGAGAAGCGGCGTGTCCGAACGATTTAGTTCTGCCCTGACCGAATTCAAAGCCCAGCTAATGCTGAAGGCGGTGGCTTACCAGAGAGCGCGAGGGAGCTGTGGCCACAAACAACTGAATGAACTGACTGACCGCTCGCCGCTTCTCAACTATAATGAGCCAAATCAGATTTGACTGTACAAAGAGCAGGCGCTAACGTCCGCTCAAATTAGCGTCGTTGCGGGTCCCAGAACGCATTAACGAAGTTAATCTGCCCACCACAGCACGCCACCTCACTATCAGTCGAAGGCCAGCCGCAGCCCAGTCGCTTCAGCGCAAATGCACTTAATTTTTATCCAATTTTAACAATTAAATTCCATTACCACAGGCCAAACGACTTCCTCGGCTTGGCCTGCGTCACAACTACAGTACACAGAAGGGCGGGGAGAAGGTTTATGCACCAGCAGTATTGGTCGGCAGCAGTGATGTATTGCATTCGGTGTCGCATCAGTTTAAGCCGAACGGAACAAGAGCAAATTTCTTAGAACAAGAAAGGCTAGATCAAAAGCAACTTAAATACAACTGCAATATATAGACAAAGAATTGACCAAAAACACCGACTAGGCTGAGCAATCAGAAACCGAGTGTTGCATGACGATGTTGCCGCGCGTCTCAGACAAATCGGCCACACGTAACAACACCCGACCCAATTACAGGATTATGTCACCAGCTACGTAGTGTGTCAACAATACCAACTGATCTGATCGGCAGAGAATGTCAGTGACTCGACAAAGCCGCAGCATCGCGTACAATGAGCTACGGCAGCAGAGTACATAAACTGGTGGACGGCAACGGAAAGAATAATAAATAAGTGTAATATGCTAGCAGCAACCTACAAAACATGCACAGTCAGAAAGGTGGATTAGCTGGCGGCAAAGGAACAGTCAGATCTGGCTATCAAAAACAGGCACGACTTGGAAGCACTGTCACGTACAGTACGTAGGCATTCATAGATTCTTCCGTGACGACCGTAACTTCTCCAACCTGTTCTGCAAATGCTTATTGGTCTCCAATGACTCGTCCAATGCGCTCTCCTTCTCTCGCAGCTAAACCGGCACCATGCAAACACTGACCTCTCTCCTTTCTCACCTCTTTCTTGAGACCGCGGTTCTGCAGCTTCAACTCTGCCACATCTTTCTCGGCCGTCTCTGAACTGTGCTTGTACCGCTTCAGCTGAGACTCCAGACGAATCGCCTACAAACGCCAACCTGCACACCGACGGCCAACACTCAGGATGGATGGACTGTCCGGGACGGGGCCGTCGCAGCTTCTGAGTTAGGCCACACGCACACCCACATCCTACCCTTCCTTCCCTGCTAGCCGGCACACATGCTCGAGGTCAGTCTGGGCGGGTCTCAGTCTTAGCTGTCCCCGTTTCCGTATGTCCCAACACGTGTGGTTGCTATAGTAGCTTTAGGTGCTTAGGCAGCTCAGTCGGTTCCCATTTACCTACTCGCTGTCACCAGCTTTCGGTGGTCTGGGTTGGGTTTTGTGCCGACGACCACAAACTCTTTGCGGCAAGAAACTTGCCTCGCCGAGTGGATGAACGCACGACCGCGCGCACAGTGGCTGTGCGGCCTAACCCACTACACCAACTGTGCAAGGTAATTGGAGGCAGCAGTGGAAGTGGTTCAGTCCCATGGAGGCCTTAAAGTTGATACGCTGCTGGCAGTAGACACAACAACACCAACTGTGCCGGCGGCCAACACTCAGATTTGCACTTCTTTATCACTCAGACATGGGTTAGCAGGGTTGCATTTTGAAAAAAGTGATGGAAAGCAAATGAACAGACCTATTTTTGGCAGCTGTTCGATAACTACGAATTGGTGGACAGTCATAAATGTTCTAGAAAAATATAAATCGTGCAGGGACTGAGAGCGAAGACAGGGCAGTTGAAAAGAAAAGGTGTCACAAAACTCACATTTCCTTGGAAATTGGTATTTTCTCTTTCTAATTCTTGAATTTTAAACTTCAAGTCAGCCACCTGCTTTGCCGCATCCTCTGAAAGCACCGCAATAAGGGTAGCAGTGCAGTGGACAGGAGAGTCCGAAACAATCGAACCATAGATGTACATGGTGAGCAACATGCCTGCTCAGCCTGTGCTGTCTGGGCTCCAGGCCAGAACCATATTTTGGTGCCAAATTAGAGTTGAATTTTTGAAGGGAAATTTAGAACCGATTATTTTATAAAATATCTAATTCTAAAGTCTGTCCAAAAAAGGAGCGACCTGGCGGTTTTTTGCGAATAACTTTTTATCATACATGTAACAGGGGGGTCTGGGGGGTCTGCCCCCCACCCGACTTAGGCCAGACCCCCCGGATGCCCCCCCCGAGACGATTTCACCGCCCCCCCCCCTCCGATTTTTCTGGCAAGTAAATTTTTGAGCAAATTTTTGCAATTTTTTTACAATTTCAGACAAAAAATTGCCAAAATCGCCTGCAAAACAGCACTTTTTAGCTGTATTTCAGCCCAAAAACTGCCATTTTCCCGATTTTTGAGCGTTTTTTAGTGCCCTACCCCCCTCCCAAAATTTTGGCTCAGACCCCCCGGCCGGCGCCAGACCCCCCAACCCCCCTCCCCCTTCGGCGGATGACCTCCCCTCCCCCTTCGGCGGATGACCTGTTACATGTATGCTTTTTATGGAGGCGTCGTAGCCACTTGGGCCTCAGGACGAAAGTTCTAGACAAGGTCGAGCTCCGGACTGGGGTAAATCCTAATCTCTGCTACGTTTACTCTGAACACTAATTTGCGCAACGTAAAAAATGAGCTTTTTCCCTGATTGCGATGAAAATGAGATGACTGCAGACTTCAAACCTAGAGTCTCTGGCGACTCCAATGATGCTTTTATGACGCTTCTAGGTCAAACCGTTCTGGAGATATGGCCGGTCAAAATTTGCAAAATTCGCGAAAAATGGCGTTTTTTGAAAATTTCACATAGAAGGGGGAACATAGGTAGGCCGATGGATTTGGCTGAAACTTGCTGAATGGGGTATTCTTGACCGCCGGAATGGATTCTGACACTTCCCGACCCTGAAAACCTCACCCTGATACCGTAATTCGGCTTCCAAAGTGAGATGGTCAAGCTCTGTCATATGAGATTGAGCAGTCCAATACCATTATAAGCATCCGCAATCACTTTTTAGGCGTTTTCGAACGTCTACCATTACAACACTGCTACTTCTGACATGCAAATTTGGAAAATTTGTGTTAGAGTACAAATCCGTTTTTCTTGGAGCTTTACCACCCCTTATTGGAAGCCGAATTACGGTATCAGGGTGAGGTTTTCAGGGTCGGGGAGTGTCAGAATCGATTCCGGCGGTCAAGAATACCCCATTCAGGAAGTTTCAGCCAAATCCATCGGTCTGCCTATGTTTCCCCCCTTCAATGTGAAATTTTCAAAAAACGCCATTTTTCGCAATTTTTGCAAATTTTGACCGGCCATATCTCCAGAACGGCTTGATCTAGAAGCGTCATAAAAGC
The DNA here is from genome assembly GCA_030248155.1 of Sabatieria punctata. Lineage (NCBI taxonomy): Eukaryota > Metazoa > Nematoda > Chromadorea > Araeolaimida > Comesomatidae > Sabatieria > Sabatieria punctata. Next base: position 10,798 of record JASANB010000618.1, on the reverse strand, counting down.
ATCATTGGAGTCGGGAGAGACTCTAGATTTGAAGTCTGCAGTAATCTCATTTTCATCGCAATCAGGAAAAAAGCTCATTTTTTACGTTGCGCAATTTAGTGTTCAGAGTAAACGTAGCACAGATTAGGATTCACCTCAGGCCGGAGCTCGACCTTGTCTACAACTTTGGCTATGAGGCTCAAGTCGCTCCGACGCCTCCATAAAAAGTTATTCGCAAAAAACCGCCAGGTCGCTCCTTTTTTGGACAGACTTTAGTAAAAACGAATTTTAAAGAAAACTTTTCTCGAGAAATCTAAGTTTCTATGACAAAGTAGAGCTCAGTGCGTATTTGGGGCCCAATCTGGGTAGTTGCCAAAATGCAGCATTCAAGCTAAAACTGCTTCAGTCAGAAAGTTTTTAAACGGCTTCTGGTAACGTTTATCAGATACTCTGGAACTGCCATGTACACGTATGGATAGAACAGTACAAAGGTACTTACTTAACTGCCAAGACACTGCAGGCAATAAATGAATTATGGATTGTAAGTAAAATACAGGAAGAAGAAAAAATTACTTTGCTGCATATCCAGCATGTCTGACGGTCCGTTGGCTATGGCATTTTTCTCGGCTTGAATGTTGGCCGATCGCTTAGCACTGAGTGCCGTTTCGGCTTCCTCCAACTGCATGCGCATCTTTTTGTTCTGAAAGTTCAAATTGCGTGCATGGCACAGCAGACAGGTGAGGAAGGAAGGAAGCATACCGTATCGACCAGTTTCTTCACCTTTTCGTCTAGTGGCGCGGAACCAGGCACAGCTTTGTCCAGCAAATGGACGGTCTGCTGCGTGAACAGAATTCCGCGCCGAGTCGGTCGTTGGGGGTCTGACGCCCCCGCACCACTGTCAGTCGCACTGACACTACTGCCACTGTGACTCACACTCGCACCCACTTCCTCCTCCATCAACTCGTGCTCCACCAGCACCAGACCCGCTTCCTACAACCGCTCCCTCACTCACTCACCAACACAGCACAACACAACACCGGTGCACCTGAATCAGATTATCGCGCTGCTGCAACTGAGCGCGCAATACTGCTCCGTCGGACTGTAATGACTGGATAGTTCGTTTCAGCTGCTTAATCTCCTAGAACAGGTCACTCTCTCATACAACCCGCTTTCTTTTGTCTTACAACATTACATAGGGAAATTGCAGTAATATCTTATCTTATTCATAGCATACATGTAGAGTTGTAAAAACGATTTTTAAGACCAAAATTTACACTAATTTATTTAATATTTCATCTTTTCAAAAAGTTTTGCTAGTATGGAATTTAACATGTATACAGCTAAATTTAATAATTCGGTGGCCTAATTCTATATGTAGTTCAAGCCAAACATACGGTCAATTTTTTGGATTTTTAACTGTTTGCTTGGATAATTGACAGGAATCAGGTTTCGTAATCGGAAGTAAACCATGATAAACAGACAGTTAGTTTCCTTTGCTTCCTTTAATTAGTTTAAAAGTTGCTGCAGTTCAATCAAATACTATGCTCATTTCTATTGCAAACATGAAATTTGCTCCATGCGGCTATACTGTAAAACTCAAAATTATTGAGCTTGCGAAGAATGTTTCGACTAATTTTGGACTCTGCTAGCAAGTTATTATGTAAAAAATGCTGAAGTAAACACCAAAGTAACTCCTTTGACACTGTAAAAATACATACCGGAGATTTCCACTTAGTATCCCACCCCACTTAATACCCCACTGGGATATTACATGGACCCTTGTTCCGCTTTATATCCCATGGGATATTATTTGGCGGCGATGTTTATGTCAAATTTGTAATAATTTTCTTTACACACGCATACTGTATCTATGATAAAACATTGTTCCAGTTAATATCCCATGCCGTTTCCAGTTAATATCCCATGGCTTTGTCCAGTTAATATACCAGGCAATGTTTTCACTGAGAAACGTGATTTTCCGTGTTATATCCCCTGCGATACTAAGTGGAAAACTCCGGTATGTAGGTCGGTTTATTTACACACCCCTAAACTTGGGCTGGACATACCCTGGACCCCACCCACCTAAGGAGACTTTTCTTCCTGGACGGCACAGTTGTTAGGGGCAAAAATTTTTAAAAAACTTTATTTAAAAAAAAGCTTTTTTTGAAGGCTCAAAAAAATTTTTTTTTTGAAAAATCAATATGCAAATTAAGTGAAAAAGTGGGAAAATTCACGTACATACATCCAATTTTTTGTAAATTCTTTGGAAGCAGCCAACATTTTATCCAGCAACCTGCGTAATACTTCTTTTGCATTGAGCCTAACAGTGACTGCGTAAGAAATCCTTCCTTAGGATTCACCTAGAAGTGCCTCTAAAGACAATTTTCGGTGAAATTATGCAGTTACAGGCAGTGTTTAGAGCTGTATTGTCGTTTTCGAACAGGTTTCTCAACTGACTTAAGGTGCAAAAGTGGAAAATTTGTTGTAAGTATCTGTACTAGCATGCTGGACCCATTTAAGACGATTTAAAAAAAATTTTTTTTAATTTAAAAAAAAGCAAAAATTTTTGGCCTTCAAAAAATTTTTTTAACAACTGTGCTGGACGGGTTCACCAAAACCGCATCCGTTATGACCCCCAAATTTACAGAGTTCGTGCGGCTTTTATATAGCAAAATTCCCTGACCTCTCCTTCACCTTTCCATGACCAAAGTCAAAATTCCTTGACCAACCAGGGTGAGGAAACTGCATCGAATGTGAGAAAATTTTGAAAAATTGGCTTTGTAAGACGCATTTAAACGGTATTCAGAGGGTAACTTTCCGGTTTAAGTAGTAGCATATAGAGTCAAAAGACCGATGTTCAAAAGGGTGTTGCAAGTTCTGACAGGACTATTTGGCGGTGAGATGTTTCTGCTGCTATCAAATTTTTCCCTGACCAGACAAAAAATTCCCTGACTTTTCCCCGATTTTTCTTGAATTCCCTGACTTTCCAGGTCCCGCACGAACCCTGATTTACGAATTTTGAACACCGAACCCATAGTTCCGAGTCATGTACGCTTAAGCGTTTTGTAGAGCTCGTATACAGAATAGTCTCCCTGCGTTTCAATCTATTCAGCCTGCCTATAGTAAATGACATTTACGCAAAATCGAAACAGAGCAGCAACGATTAAATCACTGCTGGCCTTTAACGCAGATGTAAGATAAGCTGCAGTCGCCAGGTTCTTGTTAAAAGCATTTTACAGCCGTTACCAGATGATTACTATTCACGCAATTAATCAACCGACTGCACCAAAGCTCCAAGATAAACTTACGGAATTGAGATCCCTAATTTCGCGTTGTGACTGCACAAGTAGTTCATCTTTCTCCTCCAAATCATCTTTGAGCAAATCAACTTGATACAAAAGGGAGGACTTTTCGTTGTCCAGCTGGGAATACAAGATCATCGCTTTTCTAAACTTCTCCTCCAATTCAGTTACACGATCCTGAAACGACCATAACCGCTCTATCACAACCAAGTCACTTTTTGTTCTACTGCAAACAAGGCAAACCTTGACAGACAGCTGGGCTCCGTCGTTTAAGCTCGACTCTCCACAGCCCATCCCAACCAACTTATACAGCAGAATGCAGAATTTACTCGCGTTAAACGGCCTGTACACCAACTCGCAAAGCATGGCCACCTGATTTACTGTGCGCGTGCAATGGAATGTCGGCTGTGTATTGCAAACAGAGAGGCAACAAGCGACAAGCGCTATCTGGCCAGCGCGGCTGTGCAAAAAGCAACCACACTGACTTTGAGGTCGTTCGGCTCGCAACTGTCCACTTGGTCCATCACTTTGGCACGTATCTGCTGACCGCTGGCCACTCTCGTTATGGAGGACACACGCGGCAAGTAGGCCTGAACAAGCAGAGGACAAGTGCCAAGCGGTGGATCACTGCACACACACCACCCTAAACCACTCTCTCACCTTCGACGGCTCCGTCAGCATGGTGTCGTACTTGCGGTCGCTCTCCTGGTCCGCCTAAACAATAACACTGAGCAGCATCTGACTGACACGCGCCCCTAATAGGATTAACCGACTACACAAACACCTTGGCAAACTTGATTAACCGGTCACCCTCTCCCCACTGCTTTACGTGATCTAATCTTAGATGTAACACAAGCTATTCATTCAGTCGTCGTCACTGACCAACCTCTTTCTGCTGCCGCTCCAGTTCGCGAATTCTTATCTGACGTGCTTCGGCTCGCGCTTGTCGTTTGCGCAACAGTCGTTCTTCTGCCTAAAACCAACCAGAGACAGTAGATTTCACTTGACAACAGACAGACGGACGGAGAAACGGACGGACGGACAGACAGACGGACGGACAGACAGACGGACAAACGGACGAACAAACGGACGGACAGACAGACGGAGAAACGGACGGACGGACAAACAGACGACAGACGGACGGACAAACGGACAGACAGACAGACACGGAATCGGACCAAAGAGAAAGCCAGAGAATGAAGCTCACATCTTTGGCAATTCTGTCCAGAGCCTGCTCTTCTGCTGCTTGACGACTGATGGCTCGACGCCGACCACCGCTTATTGACGTCATGGTCATCTGCTGAAACAACTAAACAGATTGCCTAAGAGTTAACTTCCGCACATACATGGGCAGGGAAAATGGATTGAGGTAGTAAAAATCCGAAAATTTGGGGGTGCGACTGCCGGTTTGGGTGGTCGCGGTCATTTTGGTGTGTGGGTCCAGGAAGAAAAGTCTGTTTTAGGTGGGTGGGAGTGGTGGTTTGGGGGTCGAGTCTAATTTGAAGTGGACAACAAACTCAGACCCCCACGCAGCCCATGTATGCTTCCGCATTTAGCTCATGCAGTCAAATGCTCTGCTTTCTGGACGCCGAAACTGCTCGTGGCTCAAACCACACCTGGTCAACATAACGCACCCGCAAATTTTCGGATTTTGACTACCCCTACCCATTTTTCCGACCCATGTAGGCTATGTTTTTATTGTTTTAAAATTTTTCGTTCATTAGCCGGTTTCAAAATCCGAAAAACTGAAAAGTTCGATCCAGAAATTTAAGTCCCTAAACAAAAAATATTAAAAATACAAACCGGTAATAGGGTAGAAAAAATCGAGGATAATAATATGTAGTTGGGGAAAATACAAGCATGTGCCATATGTATATGGCCAAGCTAGTGTGCGGCGTCCAAAATAGAAAGTTTCACAAATGCAAAAACTGGTGCATTTCACAGATATCTTGCAATGTTGCCTTGCAATTGGACACTTCTTTTAGTTATTGTATGGACAACTAAAAACTACTGGACTGGAATCGACCCCAACGCCCGTTTCCACAGTAGGCCTACTTTCAAAGGGACTTTAGATCACATCTTTCTCCATATCTTTGGAACCGTTCGACCTACAAACAATATAAATACATCTTTAGAATCGCCAATGCGTGAGAAATCCAATTCCGTGCTCAAATCGCTTCCATATTGACCATATAAAAAGTTCATTTTTTCCATGGCGCAAATTAGGATTACCAAGCAACGTTGCGCAGATTAGAATATAAATTCAACCAGAGCTCAAGCCCCTCTACAACTTTGGTCATGAAGCCCAAGCGCTCCAACGCATCTGTAAGAAGTTATTCACAAAAAACTATTAATTCATTGAATTTGGAAATGGGCTGTAGTAATCCAGATGTTAACGATTTTTTGGCGTGTCTGCAGCAGCGCCTTGCCTGATCTTGTCAGTGTGCGCGTGTGTGAGTGCCTGTGCAGGTGTTAGCGTGCGCCAAGCTGTTGTTGATCTGTTTGTTGTTGTCCGCACCCCTACTCATTAGCCCATACCCCTACTTATGCCTACCTATGTGCTAGTTTGTTTCTTACTTATTGATATTTGCTTCCTAATTGCTTTATTTGCTACTAGTATCGGCTGAAACATTCTTGGCCAACAGTCATTCTTGCCATACACTCATTGAAATTGGCCGGTATAGTTATTTTATTATTCTTGATTGATTGTTTTGGAACTTGGTTTGCTCCCTGTTCCAACACGGCTTCAAATTATAAACTGTCCGTTTTTTTGTTTCAAACTTTTGCTCAACTTACATATTCAGAACCCCGCCTATGCCAGGATGTCAGGTTCGGGTGGTGGCAGCCCCAGACCCCCTGTTACATGTATGAACCAAATCGTGTTTGTGTCAGATACTGCCTCAACAGTCTTGGATTTGATTATGTGATGTTTGGAAAGTTCTTGTCTGATCCCCTTGAAGCACGCTTTTCTTGGTACAGACAGTTGAGTAAAGGTCATCAGCACATGACAACTTCTTGAAAAGGAGAAGAAAATTCGTGTCATTTCACTGCTGAAGTTTTCGAACTGCACACTTGAAGAACTGAAAGACTTGCCGTCATCGGATGGTGCCTTGAAATTGATCTCATTTGCCATGGAGCTGAGTGCAGCTGTTGCTAATTTGCTTGAAAAGGAGCTTACTGAAGTGGACTGCTCAGATGTGAACGTGATTTTCTATGTCACTGGTGCTATTGTGTGATCGTATCTTAAAGGATCCACTGCCAGATATTGTGCTTCATGCAAGCATACTACATGGGCCAGAGGATGCATGCAAGGAGCTTTTCTTGACGCAGATCAAAGTAAATCTGAGCTGCCTCCCCTTGAAATTGATGGAGATTCTGAAAACATTGGCACGTTTCTTTCTAAGTGAAATTAATCGTGGCGGCTTATATATCCCAAGTTCTGACACTTTTGGAATCGGTCTGAAGGCCTGGTTGGTGTTTTCTTGCTTCTTGCATTCAAAGCGACCCTAGTCTCAAGAACAATTGCGATTGCCCTTCATTGCGATTTTCACCAGCCAGTGTTCGCTGAAACCATCTTGTTGCTGTTAGAAGAGGATTCCCAGTTGCTGGACATTCTTGTGTCTGAGCTTTCCTGTCCATGGAGTCACTCGTTGCCCGAATTCTTGTGACTAAATTTTCAACTGCTTGTGCAAAAACCTGGTCAAGAAACTCACTGTTTCTGGTGTTAAGCCCAGTGCGCAAGCAAGATAAAGTTTGGACGTAGCCGCTTACTGTAAGGAAAGATGGCTTTATAATTCTGTGATTTTGGTCCTGCTTTCATGGTACAGTGTCTGTGCTATCATTTATGGTATTTCTGTGGTGATATTAAGTATGTTTCCTGAAAATACACTGGGTGTTGCTTGACAATTGCTTCGTTATTGAGACCCTGCGCTGTTGTATTGGCAGTTTGCTGCGCAATAACTCCAATTAGCGCACACATCTGGATTACTACAGCCCGTTTCTAAGTTCAATTAATATCGTTTTTTGCGAATAACTTGGATGCGTTGGAGCGCTTTAGGCTTCATTACCAAAGTTGTAGAGGGGCTTGAGCTCTGGTTGAATTTGCATTCTAATTGCTTGGTAATCCTAATTTGCGGCTTGGAAAAAATGAACTTTTTATATGGTCAATATGGAAGCGATTTAAGCACGGAATTGGATTTTTCACGCGTTGGCGATTCTAAAGATGGATTTATATTGATATTATCAATAATATAATAAATATTGATTATAGGTCGAACACATCCAAAGATACGGCCCTTTGAAAGTAGGTCTACTGTGGAAACGGGTGTTGAGGTCGATTCCAGTCCAGCAGTTTTTAGTTGTCCATGGTTATTGTGGTGATTGAAGATCTTAGACCAAATATGCAATGAATTGCCGTTGTAGAAAATCACTAACAATTTTGTTGACGTCGTACTTGCTCAGAAATCAGGTTGCGCTGCAAAAAAGCGCATGCGCAATTAGCGGAGGGGTCGGGAAATTATGGTGTAGTGCATCGACACTCGGCCAGCCGCTGAGTCGCACATTCTTGCTACTCTTTTATGCATTTATTGATATGGCTGAGGAGAAATCGTCACAAATAACTACACTAGCTTTCAAATTAATGTTCAAAAGCTGGAAAGAAGGTGAATACAGAATATTATATACTCACCTCACCTCACACAGACAGATCAGATCGAAATGAGTATAAACCGATGACCAGCAAAATTAACTGATGAGTCAAGCAAGATTCCTTTTTGTCTTTTTCTCGCTTCACCAGACAACCTGTTCGATGATTTTACGAGGTACTCCTCATTCACGCAGTCTCACAATCTCAATCAAAAGAACAGATGGGCTTTAAAAGTTCATCAATCAAGGGATCCCATTTCAGAAGATACTCATCATAAATTCGAATCGTGTCCGTAGTTATTTGGTCAGCGTAGCCATCCAGCTCTGCCTGTGCCTATAGGTACCTAAACAATACCCTTCTTACTAATCGGTCGCTTCGTTAGTGCCCAATAAAATGCGGCGCGTCCGCGTGTGCGTGCGTGTATAAATCGCCAAGCACGCGTCAGATCCATGCCCCATAGAGGGCGCGTATTCGCCCTTAGCCGACTGCGCAACACAGGTTTGAGCGGCAAAATCAAACGCACCCTAAACTCTCCATCCATCAAAAATTTTTGACCAGTAAGAAAACCATCATAGTCACATTAGTTTTCAAATGAGCCATAACTGGTAATTATTGGCCTATGGAATCGCGAATGACAGCCAGACAAAGTGTCGGGTGTGACCGAAAAGCGCAAAAAAAACCCGATTTTTGAAAATGTCCGACCACCCTACTTTCAACTAATCGTTTGACTATCTGATTGCAACTATATATAAACATGGTTGGTACCGTTAGACGTGCAAAAAAGGAGATGCCGAATATATAGTCACCCTTTGTAATCCCATGTTCATTTTTGAGATATGGCCCGTTAAAGTTTAGTGCCAATTGCACAAGATCAATCCAATTTTTTGAAAAATGTAAAATGAGAAGCAATTTCAAACTAAACGATGTTCGCAAAGTACGTAGTGACATTAATCCAGTAGAAGTTCGCGCACTCTTTTTTGCAACGACAGGTTTAGCTGTGCGGCACACGCACACTTATGTTTTGTCCGTCCCGAAGACAAAAGTGGCACTCACATTACACGTTAACGGTAAGCTGGAGGATATCAAGCACATCAACGTTCCTCCGCTAAGACTGCTCAGCAGAACAAAGAAAGATGCGATGCGCATGCAGCGGCAAACAGAACTTTAAATTTTGCGCGTTAACCTGTGCTGCGCAGTCGGCTGAGGGGAATGCGCGCCCTCAGCGGGGCATCGATGTGATGCGTGCTACTCGAAAAATCTATGCGGTAGGGACAGACGGTCTGATGTGGTACAATGTTCTGTTTTCCAAAATCGCCTACGCCTAATCCAAAATGCTGGGAATCTGGAAACTTGGAAAATAGCAAATCGAGCAGTAAGAAAACGGAAATACTCAGTAAATTCTGTAGATATAACTGATTTTGCTGGAACCGATTCTCAGCACGATCCTGTTATTCCATTCAAACAGTGCTATTACTATAATAGAATCTCCTTAAATGTGACTCTCAGTATTAACGAAGGAAAAGCATGTGCAGAGTGAAGGATTGTGGCTTGCCGGTTTGACTATACACACTACAGACAGTAGCACTACAGCATGTTCAATGTCTAACTGTCTGTGCGTCTTTCTAGTTTGTCTGTGTTTGGTTTAGGGTAGTGGTTAGATTGTGTACAGCTGTTAGAGTGGCCCGCTATTAGATTTCGGTCTCTTTGATTCATGCTTAAGGAATGCTTTAGCTCTATGCCCAGATGTACGCTGTTGAGCGATTGATTCTGTGCAGTAAACACACCGTGTGCGGTCGGCCCAACGCGCAAACCCAACAAAGATTAGAAGTCCAAATCGCGCGTTAGTCGGTACCCAGATTTTGCTTTTTGTTGTCCCTGTGCCCTGCGATTATGTCATCCGAAAGTCGTCTTCCCTGTCAGCCTTTGGAAGGCCCCAGCAATTGGGCAGTTTGGGCTGAAGCTATGAAGGACTACCTTGCCTCTATTCGCTGCTGGGATATTGTGCTTGATATGGAAGAACCTCCGCAAGCCCCTGGTCCTGCCCCCGATGCTGCCATTGGCGACAATGACTACAGGACTTGGGAACGAGTCAGAAAGCGGTACGATGACTACCAGATGCGTGTGGCCCGAGCTAAGCACGAATTGAACCGAAATCTCAGTCCAGATTTGCTGTACTTGGTGTGTGATCCGAATTTGGCCACTGCCGCTGAACGCTGGAACCGTCTAAAGGGACATTTTGAGAGGAACACGATTGAGACCCAGTTGGAGGTGGTGACTCAGTTCCTGAATCTGCGAATGGACCCTTTCCAGCCGGTAGACTTGTATTTCAAGCAGTACAAAGAGTTGTGTGCCAAATTTGCTGCGATGGAGATCAATGTCGGCGACCTCATCAAGTTTGGCGTGCTGCGTAATGGACTGCCAGGTGACTTTGACATCATTAAGCAGATGTGGAGCGCGCGTGAGGCGGTCAACATCGAGGGCTTCATGGAAGCTGTTCGATCTGAGGAGACACGCCGGCGCACACTAGCTGAGTCTGCGAATGGAGGTGGCTCAGAATCGGTCTTGTATTTGAGCTCTGGAGATCGCAGAACCAGTGGTGGCAACACTGGTCGATCCGGTTTTGGCCAGAGTGGTAGACAGCAAGGGAAAGCCAAGGTCATACATGGGCCGGGGGGGGGGTAAGGGGGGGGTCTACCCCTCCCCCTCGGCCGGCCATACCCCCCCCTCGGCCGTCCAAACATACTCCATACCCCCCCTCGCCGGCTAACCCCCCCACCCCCCCCCCCCCTCCCGGAGGGAGAAATTTTCGCTTATTTAAGGCAAAATAGGCGTTTTTTGGCCTTTTTTCGGGGTGGGGAACCCCCCCCCCCCC
>JASANB010000617.1:0-176016 GCA_030248155.1 Sabatieria punctata | reverse complement strand
ATATCCCAACACAGTTCTGAACAGTTTCAGCTTGTCATTTCATGTGATTTGGTGAACAGTTGCGGAAATGAGAGCCACAAGAAATCTTATTATATCTTGGGACACCTTTTGTGTTTGGGTCGGGGGTCCCAAGAACAAGGAAGAGGGTGGTCAAATGTGCACGCCCAAATGAACGGCACCCTTGTATTCTTGGGTCGGGGAGGGAAGAAAACTGGGGGTTGGCCCTTCTGACAACAGGGTGGCAACCCCTAACCCCTATTAAACGCGTGGCATAAGTTAAGCTGAACTTTCAGCTGATGGTGCAGTTATTTACAGTCATGTCTCGTTAATCCGGACAAGTTGGGACCGGCCAATTTTGTCCGGACTAGCGAATTTCCGGATTAACGAATCAAAGCTAAAACACTGTTTTTCAGGTGAAAGGTCTAAATGACAACTTTTTGTTAGTTTCATGACAGATTCTGCAGCTGTGCCTCCTAATTAAAAGCCAAAAACTTATTTCAGCTGATTATAGCTCCTAAAAAGGCAGAAATAATCACATTCAAAACTCAAAGAAAAGCATTATTCAATTGAAAATTCACACCTGAATTGAAAAATTGCACATGGATTTTGTCCAAATTAACCAAATCCGGATTAACGAATCACTTTACCATACAAATTTCGAAAGTTGGGACCCCAAATCTTCTGTCCGGATTAACGAGTCATATAACATGGGGGAAAATTGGGACCTGGCCTAATCTTGTCCGGAAGGCGAATATCCGGATTAACGAGGTCCGGATTATCGAGACATGACTGTATTACCCAAATTGTCACTTTAACAGTTAAATCGGTAGGTTTGGGTGTAAAAAGAAGTGGTGTAAAGCATACATAGGCCGGAAAAATCCGGAGGGGGTATGCAGAACCTCGAAGGCGGGGGTCCCCAAAAAGTCCAAAAAAACGCCAATTTTGCCTTAAATAAGCGAGGTGGGGGTGGGGCAAGGGGAGTATGGACGACCGAGGGGGTGTATTTGCCGGCGAGGGGAGGGGTATACCCCATACCCCCGCGGCCGATGTATAGTGTATAAAGGTATCTATTCGAGACTGACTGATAAATAGTGGGCAGTGCAGTAACGAGGGAAGCGACCACTGAGACCGGGGTTGGCGGTGACGTCTACATCTGCCACGTTTATTTCGAGATCCTTGCTCCAGTCTGCGAACGAGCTCCAGCTCTTGCTCAGATCTTTGCAGGCAGGGCACCAGGGGGCGTGACTAAACCAGTACACTTATTTTGCAAGTGGCATACTGACATAACAACAAAACTATAAGTAAAGTATTTGGCACGAAACATTTGACTTAAAAAAACACGCAGGATCATTTCAGTCAACAGGTACATGCATTCCCGTAATGCAAGCAGCATCTTTTGCACGGGACAATGCCCAACCAGGGCGAAAAATAATTTGAAAATAGCCTTTGAGAAAGCGGTTAAAAGCCATTCTGAGTGTAAAAATAGCAGAAAATTAGCAGTTTTAGTCAGACATGGGCTAGCATTTCGGCTGAGGGGGGTAGAATTTTCAATTCCTGAGGGGGGGCTGAGGAGGGGGGTGGTAGCGCCTGAGGGGGCGGGCTGAGGGGGTGGTAAGCCAAAAAGTCCGATTTTTGGCTAAAATCAAGGTTTTTTTGGCTTACTTTTCATCAAAATACGTTAAAATAAGCTATTCTGAAGCTCATTTACACCTAATCCAGGCATATATTTATCATAATTTTCTACACAAAAATCTTCGCTAAAAATTCCTGAGGGGGGTAGCGGCCGGCTGAGGGGGGTAGGTCAGAGCTGAGGGGGCCAACCCCCCCTCAGCCCCCCTTTGCCCATGTCTGGTTTTAGTTCTTGCTAATCCCATGTTCAATCGCGCTTCTTATTTTCGACGAAAACGGTGTACCACCCACCCCACAGCCACAGCGTACGTGCATGTACGGTACTGGTACATTTTGTGTCGCTAGAAATGGCACAAATTTTTATTTTCGATTAGAACAGGAAAATCAATTACTTGTGTACTACTTAAAAAGCGAATTAGGATCGCTATAATTAATTCTACTAACTTTTAGTTGATTAACGCGAAAACAGCTTCCTAAACCTCATTGATCAACCTTCTCAACTTCTTTCTAGAATAATTTTTCAGGTCACCATCGATCAATCGATTTTAACAGGTCCCAATTATTATAGACAAAAACCCCAATACTTCGAAATACCCCAATACACCCAATACCAATTGGCTCACTACCTGAAAGACAAAGAAAATATTATTGTATATAAAGGTCGTCTGCCGGAGGAGGAGGAGGAGGGGGTTGAGTACTAAAACTCGTAATTTCGTTATAAAAAAGGTTAATATCGGCTAATATCTCAAACATTTTCCGGGAGCCGAACCCTGTAAATGATGCCCGGCGCAGTTGATTTTGATAACTTGTGAAAAGTTAAAGCTATCTTGTTATCAATTTACATTTTAAAACTGCAAAATAGCACGTATAATAATTTAGTTTCTATGATTTCTGCTTACTACATTCCCGACAGAGCGGATATACACGGTTTTACAGGCCGTTTCTCAGCAATGTTTGTGTCTCACTCGGCTGAAAGAAATCGCAAAAAAAGTAAAATTGGCTCAAAAATTGCACGTCGGAAAAATAAACCGGAGGGGGAAGGGCAGAAAAATCGTTTGTCATAGTCGAACAGGGAAGATAACCGTCATAAAGTTTAAAAAATACTTAAAACCAGCCTCAGACTCTTTTTTAGCGAGAAAAAATACTGCTTTCAGCGGAGTTCAATGCTGTTGAATAAAACAACAATTCCACCCAAATTGGTTCCCCTAAAAACGGCTGAGAAAACAATCTTAGGGACAACTAGAGGACCAAGCTATCCCTCCGTAGAGTCCTACATGTTCATTTCCTTCACTCAGTTAGCAGACTAAGCGATTATTTTAGCAATACCAGTAGCCAGTGCCTTGTCGCTACCAATCAGATAAGTGTGCGGCTCGGCCCCTGCCTTACAACACAGAAGAAAGTTGACGTATTGCAACGACATGCGGCCAGGTAGGCAGACAGACACTCCTAAAGTTCAGCGAGACGACCTTTCGCCGCCGGCCATTGCATGTCATCAAGGCATTAGAGTGTGTCGCGCCTCTACACCTGTTTTTTGCCACGACCCACATACACCAGCCGCTCACCACACAACGCACCGTTGCGAGAAAGAAACAGCATTCTGTTCTATTTAGGGCAGAGAAAAGTAACTCACAACTCAATCATCCACTCGCCACTAAGCACTTGGTTCACAGTGATCTTCAGTTATGTGCACCAGCTGTTTAGAGGCGGCTAGAGACCTGTGGGAATATACTAGCACTAGCAATAATAGATCCGCTTTTAGCATTTTGCTGCTGCTTCTGCCTGCTTTCTCAGGAGGTCTGAAAACAAATCTGGGTTAGAGACGATTGCGCGAACAGGGTGACCCCCTCCCAGAGTAAACTAAACAAAGCATGATCTGAGTGTTGATAAGTAGGGTTTATATTCACAAGTGCAATACTGAGTGTTCCCAAGAACAGTTTAAAGACGAAAAGTCACATTTGTCTCACAAATTATTCTCATTTTCAAACTGTTCGTAACGCCGATAGAGAGAACACTCAGTATTGCACTTGTGAGTATAAACACTATTTCTTATCAGCACTTAGATCATGCTTAGTTCAGTTTACTCGGGGGAAGGCTACAAGCAATATGGAAACCGGTTGTCAACAAGAGGTGAAAGTAATATGGACCAAGAATTCAATTCCTTTGGCCGGCACGAACTAGCTGGGCTATAGAAGCAGCCAAACGATTGGTAAGTAAACAACCTAAGTAAAGTGGACATAAAAATAGCCCCGCTTTACAGCTGAAGAACTGTGAGTGAGTTTGACGCAAAAGAATTTGGTCAAAATCAAAGTTAGCTTGACAGACTTCTTCCAAAAATTTTTCCGAGGTAGGTAGGTCAGAGCCTACCACGCTAAGCCAATTTAGTTACGTAGGTATGTCCTAACAGTAAACGGACAAAAATTAAAAAGATACAAGGAGAACAGTAAAGCAGACGAAAGCAAAACTTTAAAGAGAGAGAGTGAAAGATTTCTAGTCCGACTGGCCGGCCGGTGTCATTGACAGTCACACGAGATGGCCAACTTTAAAAATCTGATCGCGATGCGGTTGCAAAAACGGCGCCAATTTCTTGACCAAATAGCGCGGCCACACAATGGGACAGACAATCTGAGCGTGACTTTGATACAAACCACTCTCTCTCACTCAACCTCCTAAGACTAGGCAGTAGAACTTTTGCAGACACTAAGGCAAGTGCAAGTAAATACAGATTGACAAGTTATAGTCATTCTATGTTGTATGTCTTCAGTTTAAACCTAATCACACAACTTGTAGTAATGATACAGTCATACATTATACAGGTCATACGCCGGACGGACAGTTTCTGAGCAAAAATTCTGGCTTAGACTACTAAACAACGGTTACTACATACATGCATGTAACAGGGGATTTGTCCCCCACCTGACTTAGGCCAGTCTCCCTCCCCAAAACGCTTTCTCCGATCCCCTCCGATTTTTCTGGCAAATAATTTTTGAGCAAATTTTGGCGATTTTTTGCAGTTTCAGACGCAAAAATTGCCAAAATCCCCTGTAAAACAGCATTTTTAGCTGTATTTGAGCCCAAATTGCGATTTTGACCGTTTTTAGCGACCAACCCCTCCATAGAATTTGGCCTCAGACCCCCCCCCCGGGTGGCGCCAGACGCCCTTTCGGCGGATGACCTGTTACATGCATGGTTACAAATCGCTATAAATCGGTATTCTGTTCCACTAAAAATGCTAGTTTGGGCTCAGATACAGCTGAAAATCGCTGTTTTACAGTTAATTATAGCATTTTCCCGTGACTTAAATTGTAAAAAAATCGGTCTAACAATTGCTTATCAAAAAAACCGTCTCGGCGGCAACTGGAGGCTTTGGCTTTTGCCTGAGGGTACAAACCCTGCTGAATGTACTATACGTTACGTACTGTTTTGAGTCGGGTAGTTTTACTTTAGAGAGAGAAAGAAAACGTAGCCTTTAATGGTACGTTTCTTTACTATAAATGGTTACAGGAAAGTAAGCGTTCTTAAATACCGGTGAGCTAGTCAAAACATAAATCACTATCGCATACATAAATATAAGTCTAAGAATTCATCAGCCACTAACAGGCATCAGAGATTAATCAACCAATATTAACTAGCACATTGCAGTCTACGGGATATGGAGGACCGGATTAAAGGAAGTTATGGTAAATGGTGTCTGTTCTAATACAAATTCCAAATCGATTTTGGTCACGTCACGACCACTGTCTGACAGACACTGCCCAAACGAAACGGTTTGACAATAGCAACACTTAGCCTAAATAGTACGTCAGAGACGCCTCCGGCAAACGTTTTTTGGCGCCCTACCAACTCGTAAGACGTACAGAACAGTCTATCCCAATTTCCTAGAAATCTTTTTAGATCAGCTCTGTTGAGATGAATAGAAAACCTTTTGAAACGCTCAATTTAACTCTTGGCAATTGTTCTGTAGATTGGTCCACAGTCTTTGTATAAACAGTACTGGCTGACAAAATAGAAGGGGTGGAAAAATCGGGGAAGGAGATTTATGGTCAAGGAGGCAAGATCGCAGTCAGTGGGGGAGACACCAGCCCCCGTTACATGTATAAACGACTCTATTCGCGACCTTCCAACTTTCGTTGCAACTAAAAACGGTTCAAACCGGTACAACAAAAGCAAAAAGAAGAGCAAGAAAGCTACACCACAATCAAAATTTCAAAGTTTTCATCTTAGCCAGTTTTATGACGGGACCCCGCCATGAATTTAGAAAAGAAAACACAACCGAAACCGATGACTAATCCAATCAGCAGCCATATGTCTGGCACCTGTTAAAATTTGCGCCGACCTCCCATAAACTTTCAAAGCTTATTCAATACCAACAGGCGTTAAGATCGATTTGAACACTTTTCTACTTGCATTTTCACTGCTTACATAGATAAGTTAGAGTGGTTTCTCTTTGAAAAATTCCTATGAAGAACCATACATGGTCCGCGGGGGTTAGGATGGAGTTTACCGGCTCCCTCGGACGGCCATACCCCCTCACATTCCCGGAGGGAGAAACTTTTCGCTTATTTAAAGTAAAATCAACGTTTTTTGGTCTTTTTTTCCGAGGACCCCAGCCACCTGCCGAACCCCCAGCAGATTTTTCCTGCCCATGCATATGAAGGGCTATTTCTAACAAAAAAAACTTGTCCGAAACCAGTTATATTCCATCGCACACTGACGGATGCCTTTTTTGTTAGCTAGAACACATACCCCCACCCTACTTAGGCCAAACCCGACCCCCAACCTACCACAACCCCACTCCCGCCCCCCTCCCATCTAAGAATTCGAGGCCCAAAATGCCTAACTAACCTACTGGCCCATTTTTTTGCAATTTCAAACGCGAAAGTTGGCAAAATCGTAGAGTAAAGCAGCGCTTTTTAGATGTATTTTGAGCCCATATTGGCGAGCTTTTTAGGCGATTTTTTGTGCCCCCATCTGGAATTTGGACTGACTCATACCCCAACCAGATGCGATGTTTGTATGTCAGATGATTAGGTCTGACTTAAAAAGCTAATTTGTGCTGAAATTGAGCTAAAATCGCTGTTACAGGGACGTTAATTTTGGAAATTTTATGGTTTGAAATTTTTGATCGGCAGTTTATTAGGCATGTTTTAGCATACATACAGTATAGATAAAAAAAATGTCCCATCGCTTTTTCGGCCTTCACTCAAACGTTTCGTTCTCAGTCACTTCTTTACCGATTTGGCTCAAATTTTCAGCAAAAATTAGCAACATGGTTGGCTAAATATTCTGCAAGTGTGGTGCCAAAATTCCGACTCATACTGGTTTTATGACCCGAAAACTAGGAGTGAGGGTGGTCCACGCAAATTTAATTTTTTTCGGTAATACAAGGAGTACAGTCTTGAAACTTGCAGGAATGATTGGTGTTGCTATTGGGCATAACATACTAAGCGGGCAGCCCTGTAGCTCAAAGGGCACTAAAATGGGGGAATTTCAAAAACATGAGTGAAAATCCCATAGTTAAGAAATCCGCACCTTCTACAATCAAAGCACTGAATCTGTTGTTAATCAACACAGATTGTAGCAGGAAGTTCGACAAATAAATGAACCTGATATTTAAGCTCTGTTCCACACCATAGTAACCATCCCTGCAGCGTTTTTTGAAAATTGAAAATCTTTAGAATCGTCATTTTGCCGGTTTTACGAAGAAAAGTCATATTTCGTCATGTTTTTGAAATTCCCCCATTTTAGTGCCCTTTGAGCTACAGGGCTGCCCGTTTAGTATGTTATGCCCAATAGCAACACCAATCATTCCTGCAAGTTTCAGGACTGTACTCCTTGTATAACCGAAAAAAATTAAATTTGCGTGGACCACCCTCATTCCTAGTTTTCGGGTCATAAAACCAGTATGAGTCGGAATTTTGGCACCACACTTGCAGAATATTTAGCCAACCATGTTGTTAATTTTTGCTGAAAATTTGAGCCAAATCGGTAAAGAAGTGACTGAGAACGAAACGTTTGAGTGAAGGCCGAAAAAGCGATGGGACATTTTTTTTTATCTATACTGTATAACAGGTCCTCCGCCGAAGGGGGTTGGTCACTAAACATCACTCAAAAATCGCAATTTTTCGCCTACAAATCGTTAATTTGGGCTGAAATACAGCTAAACAGTGCTGTTTTACTCGCGATTTTTACAATTTTTGTGTTTGAAATTGCAAAAAATCGGACGGGTTTGGCCTAAGTAGGGTGGGGGTATGTGTTCTAGCTAACAAAAAAGGCATCCGTCAGTGTGCGATGGAATATAACTGGTTTCGGACAAGTTTTTTTGTTAGAAATAGCCCTTCATATGCATGGGCAGGAAAAATCTGCTGGGGGTTCGGCAGGTGGCTGGGGTCCTCGGAAAAAAAGACCAAAAAACGTTGATTTTACTTTAAATAAGCGAAAAGTTTCTCCCTCCGGGAATGTGAGGGGGTATGGCCGTCCGAGGGAGCCGGTAAACTCCATCCTAACCCCCGCGGACCATGTATGGTTCTTCATAGGAATTTTTCAAAGAGAAACCACTCTAACTTATCTATGTAAGCAGTGAAAATGCAAGTAGAAAAGTGTTCAAATCGATCTTAACGCCTGTTGGTATTGAATAAGCTTTGAAAGTTTATGGGAGGTCGGCGCAAATTTTAACAGGTGCCAGACATATGGCTGCTGATTGGATTAGTCATCGGTTTCGGTTGTGTTTTCTTTTCTAAATTCATGGCGGGGTCCCGTCATAAAACTGGCTAAGATGAAAACTTTGAAATTTTGATTGTGGTGTAGCTTTCTTGCTCTTCTTTTTGCTTTTGTTGTACCGGTTTGAACCGTTTTTAGTTGCAACGAAAGTTGGAAGGTCGCGAATAGAGTCGTTTATACATGTAACGGGGGCTGGTGTCTCCCCCCACTGACTGCGATCTTGCCTCCTTGACCATAAATCTCCTTCCCCGATTTTTCCACCCCTTCTATTTTGTCAGCCAGTACTGTTTATACAAAGACTGTGGACCAATCTACAGAACAATTGCCAAGAGTTAAATTGAGCGTTTCAAAAGGTTTTCTATTCATCTCAACAGAGCTGATCTAAAAAGATTTCTAGGAAATTGGGATAGACTGTTCTGTACGTCTTACGAGTTGGTAGGGCGCCAAAAAACGTTTGCCGGAGGCGTCTCTGACGTACTATTTAGGCTAAGTGTTGCTATTGTCAAACCGTTTCGTTTGGGCAGTGTCTGTCAGACAGTGGTCGTGACGTGACCAAAATCGATTTGGAATTTGTATTAGAACAGACACCATTTACCATAACTTCCTTTAATCCGGTCCTCCATATCCCGTAGACTGCAATGTGCTAGTTAATATTGGTTGATTAATCTCTGATGCCTGTTAGTGGCTGATGAATTCTTAGACTTATATTTATGTATGCGATAGTGATTTATGTTTTGACTAGCTCACCGGTATTTAAGAACGCTTACTTTCCTGTAACCATTTATAGTAAAGAAACGTACCATTAAAGGCTACGTTTTCTTTCTCTCTCTAAAGTAAAACTACCCGACTCAAAACAGTACGTAACGTATAGTACATTCAGCAGGGTTTGTACCCTCAGGCAAAAGCCAAAGCCTCCAGTTGCCGCCGAGACGGTTTTTTTGATAAGCAATTGTTAGACCGATTTTTTTACAATTTAAGTCACGGGAAAATGCTATAATTAACTGTAAAACAGCGATTTTCAGCTGTATCTGAGCCCAAACTAGCATTTTTAGTGGAACAGAATACCGATTTATAGCGATTTGTAACCATGCATGTAACAGGTCATCCGCCGAAAGGGCGTCTGGCGCCACCCGGGGGGGGGGTCTGAGGCCAAATTCTATGGAGGGGTTGGTCGCTAAAAACGGTCAAAATCGCAATTTGGGCTCAAATACAGCTAAAAATGCTGTTTTACAGGGGATTTTGGCAATTTTTGCGTCTGAAACTGCAAAAAATCGCCAAAATTTGCTCAAAAATTATTTGCCAGAAAAATCGGAGGGGATCGGAGAAAGCGTTTTGGGGGAGGGAGACTGGCCTAAGTCAGGTGGGGGACAAATCCCCTGTTACATGCATGTATGTAGTAACCGTTGTTTAGTAGTCTAAGCCAGAATTTTTGCTCAGAAACTGTCCGTCCGGCGTATGACCTGTATAATGTATGACTGTATCATTACTACAAGTTGTGTGATTAGGTTTAAACTGAAGACATACAACATAGAATGACTATAACTTGTCAATCTGTATTTACTTGCCTTGCCTTAGTGTCTGCAAAAGTTCTACTGCCTAGTCTTAGGAGGTTGAGTGAGAGAGAGTGGTTTGTATCAAAGTCACGCTCAGATTGTCTGTCCCATTGTGTGGCCGCGCTATTTGGTCCAGAAATTGGCGCCGTTTTTGCAACCGCATCGCGATCAGATTTTTAAAGTTGGCCATCTCGTGTGACTGTCAATGACACCGGCCGGCCAGTCGACTAGAAATCTTTCACTCTCTCTCTTTAAAGTTTTGCTTTCGTCTGCTTTACTGTTCTCCTTGTATCTTTTTAATTTTTGTCCGTTTACTGTTAGGACATACCTACGTAACTAAATTGGCTTAGCGTGGTAGGCTCTGACCTACCTACCTCGGAAAAATTTTTTGGAAGAAGTCTGTCAAGCTAACTTTGATTTTGACCAAATTCTTTGCGTCAAACTCACTCACAGTTCTTCAGCTGTAAAGCGGGGCTATTTTTATGTCCACTTTACTTAGGTTGTTTACTTTACCAATCGTTTGGCTGCTTCTATAGCCCAGCTAGTTCGTGCCGGCCAAAGGAATTGAATTCTTGGTCCATATTACTTTCACCTCTTGTTGACAACCGGTTTCCATATTGCTTGTAGCCTTCCCCCGAGTAAACTGAACTAAGCATGATCTAAGTGCTGATAAGTAGTGTTTATACTCACAAGTGCAATACTGAGTGTTCTCTCTATCGGCGTTACGAACAGTTTGAAAATGAGAATAATTTGTGAGACAAATGTGACTTTTCGTCTTTAAACTGTTCTTGGGAACACTCAGTATTGCACTTGTGAATATAAACCCTACTTATCAACACTCAGATCATGCTTTGTTTAGTTTACTCTGGGAGGGGGTCACCCTGTACTTGCAATCGTCTCTAACCCAGATTTGTTTTCAGACCTCAGAAGCAGGCAGAAGCAGCAGCAAAATGCTAAAAGCGGGTCTATTATTGCTAGTGCTAGTATATTCCCACAGGTCTCTAGCCGCCTCTAAACAGCTGGTGCACATAACTGAAGATCACTGGAAGCAAGTGCTTAGTGGCGAGTGGATGATTGAGTTGTGAGTTACTTTTCTCTGCCCTAAATAGAACAGAATGCTGTTTCTTTCTCGCAACGGTGCGTTGTGTGGTGAGCGGCCGGTGTATGTGGGTCGTGGCAAAAAACAGGTGTAGAGGCGCGACACACTCTAATGCCTTGATGACATGCAATGGCCGGCGGCGAAAGGTCGTCTCGCTGAACTTTAGGAGTGTCTGTCTGCCTACCTGGCCGCATGTCGTTGCAATACGTCAACTTTCTTCTGTGTTGTAAGGCAGGGGCCGAGCCGCACGCACTTATCTGATTGGTAGCGACAAGGCACTGGCTACTGGTATTGCTAAAATAATCGCTTAGTCTGCTAACTGAGTGAAGGAAATGAACATGTAGGACTCTACGGAGGGATAGCTTGGTCCTCTAGTTGTCCCTAAGATTGTTTTCTCAGCCGTTTTTGTGGGAACCAATTTGGTGGAATTGTTGTTTTATTCAACAGCATTGAACTCCGCTGAAAGCAGTATTTTTTCTCGCTAAAAAGAGTCTGAGGCTGGTTTTAAGTATTTTTTAAACTTTATGACGGTTATCTTCCCTGTTCGACTATGACAAACGATTTTTCTGCCCTTCCCCCTCCGGTTTATTTTTCCGACGCGCAATTTTTGAGCCAATTTTACTTTTTTTGCGATTTCTTTCAGCCGAGTGAGACACAAACATTGCTGAGAAACGGCCTGTAAAACCTGTATATCCGCTCTGTCGGGAATGTAGTAAGCAGAAATCATAGAAACTAAATTATTATACGTGCTATTTTGCAGTTTTAAAATGTAAATTGATAACAAGATAGCTTTAACTTTTCACAAGTTATCAAAATCAACTGCGCCGGGCATCATTTACAGGTTCGGCTCCCGGAAAATGTTTGGATATTAGCCGATATTAACCTTTTTATAACGAAATTACGAGTTTTAGTACTCAACCCCCTCCTCCTCCTCCTCCGGCAGACGACCTTTATATACAATAATATTTTCTTTGTCTTTCAGGTAGTGAGCCAATTGGTATTGGGTGTATTGGGGTATTTCGAAGTATTGGGGTTTTTGTCTATAATAATTGGGACCTGTTAAAATCGATTGATCGATGGTGACCTGAAAAATTATTCTAGAAAGAAGTTGAGAAGGTTGATCAATGAGGTTTAGGAAGCTGTTTTCGCGTTAATCAACTAAAAGTTAGTAGAATTAATTATAGCGATCCTAATTCGCTTTTTAAGTAGTACACAAGTAATTGATTTTCCTGTTCTAATCGAAAATAAAAATTGTGCCATTTCTAGCGACACAAAATGTACCAGTACCGTACATGCACGTACGCTGTGGCTGTGGGGTGGGTGGTACACCGTTTTCGTCGAAAATAAGAAGCGCGATTGAACTTGGCATTATTAAGAACTAAAACCAGACATGGGCAAAGGGGGGGGGCTGTGGGGGGGCTGGCCCCCCTCAGGCTCTGACCTACCCCCCTCAGCCGGCCGCTACCCCCCTCAGGAATTTTTTGGAAGATTTTTGTATAGAAAATTATGATAAATATATGCCTGGATTAGGTGTAAATGAGCTCAGAATAGCTTATTTTAACGTATTTTGATGAAAAGTAAGCCAAAAAACCTTGATTTTAGCCAAAAATCGGACTTTTTGGCTTACCACCCCCTCAGCCCGCCCCCTCAGGCGCTACTACCCCCCCTCCCTCAGCCCCCCCCTCAGGAATTGAAAATTCTACCCCCCTCAGCCGAAATGCTAGCCCATGTCTGACTAAAACTGTTAATTTCTGCTATTTTTACACTCAGAATGGCTTTTAAACGCTTTCTCAAAGGCTATTTTCAAATTATTTTTCGCCCTGGTTGGGCATTGTCCCGTGCAAAAGATGCTGCTTGCATTACGGGAATGCATGTACCTGTTGACTGAAATGATCCTGCGTGTTTTTTTAAGTCAAATGTTTCGTGCCAAATACTTTACTTATAGTTTTGTTGTTATGTCAGTATGCCACTTGCAAAATAAGTGTACTGGTTTAGTCACGCCCCCTGGTGCCCTGCCTGCAAAGATCTGAGCAAGAGCTGGAGCTCGTTCGCAGACTGGAGCAAGGATCTCGAAATAAACGTGGCAGATGTAGACGTCACCGCCAACCCCGGTCTCAGTGGTCGCTTCCTCGTTACTGCACTGCCCACTATTTATCAGTCAGTCTCGAATAGATACCTTTACACTATACATCGGCCGCGGGGGTATGGGGGTATACCCCTCCCCTCGCCGGCAAATACCACCCCCTCGGTCGTCCATACTCCCCTTGCCCCACCCCACCCCTCGCTTATTTAAGGCAAAATTGGCGTTTTTTTGGACTTTTTGGGGGACCCCCCGCCCCCGAGGTCTCCATACCCCCTCCGGATTTTTCCGGCCTATGTATGCTTTACACCACTTCTTTTTACACTCAAACCTACCGATTTAACTGTTAAAGTGACAATTTGGGTAATACAGTCATGTCTCGATAATCCGGACCTCGTTAATCCGGATATTCGCCTTCCGGACAAGATTAGGCCAGGTCCCAATTTTCCCCCATGTTATATGACTCGTTAATCCGGACAGAAGATTTGGGGTCCCAACTTCGAAATTTGTATGGTAAAGTGATTCGTTAATCCGGATTTGGTTAATTTGGACAAAATCCATGCGCAATTTTTCAATTCAGGTGTGAATTTTCAATTGAATAATGCTTTTCTTTGAGTCAGAATGTGATTATTTCTGCCTTTTTAGGAGCTATAATCAGCTGAAATAAGTTTTTGGCTTTTAATTAGGAGGCACAGCTGCAGAATCTGTCATGAAACTAACAAAAAGTTGTCATTTAGACCTTTCACCTGAAAAACAGTGTTTTAGCTTTGATTCGTTAATCCGGAAATTCGCTAGTCCGGACAAAATTGGCCGGTCCCAACTTGTCCGGATTAACGAGACATGACTGTAAATAACTGCACCATCAGCTGAAAGTTCAGCTTAACTTATGCCACGCGTTTAATAGGGGTTAGGGGTTGCCACCCTGTTGTCAGAAGGGCCAACCCCCAGTTTTCTTCCCTCCCCGACCCAAGAATACAAGGGTGCCGTTCATTTGGGCGTGCACATTTGACCACCCTCTTCCTTGTTCTTGGGACCCCCGACCCAAACACAAAAGGTGTCCCAAGATATAATAAGATTTCTTGTGGCTCTCATTTCCGCAACTGTTCACCAAATCACATGAAATGACAAGCTGAAACTGTTCAGAACTGTGTTGGGATATTTGATATGTTGTTGCTTGTACGTACATGCTGCTGTGGTACGTACATGCCGTCTTGTCTGTTGGTTGTCTAGGCTAGATTATCGATCGGGCTCGGCCTGCCATGCCAGTTTGCCGCGCCCTAGTCTGTAGCTCTGCGTAGTAATAGAGCCAGACGCAAGGCAGTGTTGAACACAATCACTTTCTCTCCCTGCGCACCTGCCTTGCGGCTGACTCTAGTCTGCTCTCCCGGAGTGCGTGTGTTGTGGCCAGTCTTTAGTTGTATACTGGCGTGGTTGATGGTCCGTTACTGCCTTGGCATAAAGGACTTTGTTGTTAAGCATCACCTGCTACACCGCGTGACAGCCGGACGATAGGACAACGACAAAGAACTGTGCAGGAAAACCGAAAACGGAACAGTGGCGATCGGCGTGCAATTCGAACCTCAGCAAGACTGCCACCGCCAACAAGAACGCCGACACGACTGCCAACGAGTGAGTCGGTTTACTACAACCTGTTTCCAGTAAGGACGGACGGACGTGTGTGCGTGCGTGTCAATTGCTCTGGACGGGGAGTGACGTGTGTGTCGTTTGCTCTGGACCGAGGGCGTGCAACGTCTGCAGTGTTGCCCGCCTCATTGGTAGCCGGAAAGGACATACTCGTGCATCTTGCGGAAGGACTCGTGCGTCTCGCGGAAGGAACCGTATGTCTCGCGGAACGACTCGTGCATCACAGCGGTGTTACACAACACCGCATTGTCGACTCAAACGGAACGACAGGACTCGTGCATAGCAGCGGTGATAAACAACACCGCATCGGAACGACCGCAGCGGTGAATAATAACACCGCATTGTCGACTCAAACGGAACGACTCGTGCATCGCAGCGGTGACAAACAACACCGCATAGTCGACTCAAGCACCGCACCGGCGACAGACAACACCGCATCGGCGATTCAAACACCGCATCGGCGACAGACAACACCGCATCGGCGACTCAAGCACCGCACCGGCGACAAACAACAACGCATCGGCGAACCAACGCAGCTGCTCTACCGTCGATCCAGCACCGCATCGACAAAACAACGCCGTTGCTCTACCGTCGATCCAGCACCGCATCGACAAAACAACTCCGCTGCTCTGCAGTCTACAGGACATCCCGCCTAGTGCCCAGTCGCTCTACTGATGGCACAGCCGGGACCCAGCAAACTCTACCTGCCACCACCGGATCGATACTGGGCTCTTCCAGGAGAGTCACCAGTGTTAATGTGGCCGTTATGGGAAAGACTATTCACTGATTTCATCACAGGAATCGATGAAACCCGACCGGCCGGCGGCAAACTCAACGACCAGGAGAAAAAGAAGTTTCTGACATCCTACATTGGAGCAGCAGCATTGGCGCAGTTTTCCAGCCAGAGGGAATTCACTGACAATCAGACTACCTACCTGGATTTCCTAGCCGCTGCCAGGAGGATTTTTCATCGCCCTACCAATGCAGTCAGAGCACACTTCGACTTTCTACAGAGGACTCAACACTCTGGTGAACCAATCGCTGACTACTTGAGGGAGCTACGCCTGCTGATACAACAGTGCAGCTTTCCAGTCACTGAGGGTGTCATCACGGAAGGAGACCTCATCGAATACCTGTTGGCCATTCAGATGGTCAAAGGACTGAGTTGCCGCGATACGCAGGAGAAGTTGCTAACCCAAAAGGAGGTCAACCTGGACCGATTCGCGGAAATCGCCCAAGCAGATGAGACGGCGCGCCAGGATGCTGCCAAACTGACAGGAAGTCGACCTGCGCAGATCAGTGCGGCCAGTCAGGGACGGAATCAGCGCGGAGGACGAAAGGGACAGAGAGGGGGCCAAGGACGCCTCCACCAGCCTGCCGCCGCAGCCAAAAAGGATTCCAACCCACCTCCAGGGAGAAAGTCGAATGCAGCAGATGCCTGCACAGCTTGTGGCAGACATGGCCACAGAGCTAACGCCGATTCGTGCCAAGCGAAGGGACAGGAGTGCCACAAGTGCAAAAAAGTGGGCCACTTCGCTAATGTGTGCCGATCAGGACGATCCAGCAACAAGAATCGGGCCATTCGAGTGAGGGACATCGCCAAAGGAGGAGGAGCCTCAATTCGAAGTCTACAACAATCAGTACACTGTCAGGTGCTGATCACACCAGACAAGAAGGACCAGCAGAGTCGAGTGCTGAGGATGTTGGTGGACACTGGCTCAGACGTTACTGGAATCACGGAATCCGAGTGGCGCAAGTGCTTTGGACAGACTGCTGTCAAGCCTGCCAAACGACTCGCGAATTTCGACAACTCTACAATCGCTACCCGTGGACAATTCAGGGCGCAGTTATCGTTAGCAGGACGGTCAGTGACAGTGCCAGTGTATGTGTTTGGCAACACATGCAACAATACACTGGGCATGGATGCGCTGCGTGCACTGGGAGGAGTGCATATCGATGTGGATTCGAACAGCACCACTATCCAGGAGGACCCCAGATGCGCAACTGTGCAACAACCTGGACCGGGAGGAGCCAGTCGAGTGCCGAAGGAGCAGCAGCCAAAAACACCTCAAATTTCGCAGCCAGACGCGCTGGAGACTTGGAGGAAGGCAGGACTGCAACCACTGCTGGCAGAGTTGTCCAACCTGATGAAAAAGGAGGTCGGCACCTATCCAGACTTCAAACATCGAATTCGGCTCAAACCAGGCGCAAGGACGCCACCCAGACAGCCTGTAAGATCGATCCCAGTACGCTTTGAAAAGAGAGCCAAAGAAGCCGTCGAGCTGATGGAACGCCAAGGTATCTGGGAGCGAGTTGAGCATGCCGATCGAGTACACGGCATGGTGGTCGTGGAGAAACCAGATGACCCCGGATCAGTCAGGATTACAAGCGATCTGAGTCCGCTCAACAAGGACATCGATCCAGTGCTGTACCCGCTGCCTAACATCCACGATTTGCTGTACAACAGACTCAGTCAGGCGGCAGTCTTCAGCAAAATCGACCTGCTGAAAGGA
This sequence comes from Sabatieria punctata, assembly GCA_030248155.1. Classification (NCBI taxonomy): domain Eukaryota; kingdom Metazoa; phylum Nematoda; class Chromadorea; order Araeolaimida; family Comesomatidae; genus Sabatieria; species Sabatieria punctata. The sequence goes on along the minus strand of JASANB010000617.1, from coordinate 158,781 downwards.
TACTTCAATGCAGAATTGGATGAGGACAGCCAGCTGCTGACAACAACTGTTACACCATGGGGCTACTACGCTTACAAGAAGCTGCCCATGGGTTTGAAGGACAGTGCAGCAGTATTCCAGAAACTGGTACACGAAACGCTGGAAGGTGTGCCAGGGTGTCAGCCCTACATCGATGACATTTTGGTGTATGGAGCGAATCGAAGGGAACATGATGACAGCTTGAAGCAGGTGCTACAACGCTTGAATGAGAAGAATCTACGCCTCAACCTGCGGAAATGCATCATTGCTCAACCATCAGTGAAGTTCCTGGGCCATGTGATCTGCAAAGGATGTGTCAAGCCAGATCCAGACAAACTGGAGAGCCTACGGCAGATGACACCACCTAAAAACATCAAGGACGTGCAAAGTTTCTTGGGAGCCGTCAACTACTTGAGCAAGTTCGTGCCCTCACTGTGCGACAAGCTGGAACCAATTCGAGCACTCACACGGGCTAACACGAAGTTCGTGTGGGGTCGGGAGACTCAGGAGGCGTTCGAACAAGTGAAACAGCTGCTCGGCGGACCGAAGGGACTGCGCCTTAAGATGTTTGATCCCTTAAAGCAAACCTTTGTCACTACCGATGCATCTGGTTATGGCATTGGTGGGATGCTGTCACAGGTGCACTACGGCCAGGAATTCCCAGTCGCATTTGGACACCACACTCTGGACGCAACCAAGCGAAAGTGGGACACCACCGAGAAGGAGGCCTATGCGGCAATGTTTTTCTGCGAGTATTGGGAGAAATACTTGCTTGGCAGACACTTCACGCTTCGAACTGACCACCAAGCGCTACAAGCACTGCTACATCGACAGGCGAACCAGAGGAAATCGCAGAAATTCGAACGTTGGGTGCACAGACTCAACGTGTTCGACTATGATGTGCAGTACATGCCTGGTGACAACAACCACATGGCAGATGTCTTGTCGCGCCTGCAGACCGATCCTGCACCAAGTGGAGTGATTCGTTGCGTCAAGGAGTTGGGATTCTCAGCCGGAAGAATCGCCAAAGCTCTAAGGAACGACCCAGTGCTGAGCAAAGTCAAGCAATACTGCCTGGAGGGTTGGCCAGACAAAGCCAAATTGCCCAGCCAATTTTGCAACTTGCCTTATCACAGGATGAAGGACGAGTTTTCGGTGGAGGACAAAACAGGACTGGTGTTGCGAAACAACAGCCAGATCGTTGTTCCAGGTCCACTCCGAAGAGAACTACTCAGCAAAGCCCACGAAGGACACCCTGGGATCGTCCGCTACAAACGCAAGCTCAGAGAAGGCTACTGGTGGCCGGGAATGGCCACAGAAAGCGAGGAGTTTGTGCGTCATTGCAGTGCCTGCCTGGATTCCGCCAAGTCGCAGCCCAAGGTGCCCACACACGGAGAACACCTGTACACACCAGAGGAGCCATGGGTAGAATTGTCAATGGACATCACCGGTCCATTTGAGACAGCCCCAGCCCACAAGAAGTGCATAGTGGTGTTGCTGGACAACTACTCCAAGTATCCGGAAATTCTCTGCACTACTGACACGTCATCAAAAAGAATCATTCAGTGGTTGAAGCAGGTTTTTGCTCGATATGGCAACCCTGCCAGGATTCTCACGGATAATGGACCACAGTTTGTCAGCCTGGAGTTTGAAGAATTTCTGCAGGAGAGGGACATTTTCCACCAGAAAGCTCCAGTCTACACGCCACAGCAGAACGCATTTGTGGAGGTGTTCAACCGGTATCTGAAACATCATATTCAGACCTTCGCCAGGACTCAGGAGTGGGAGGAAGGACTGACTCAGACTCTGTGCCACTACCGAGCCACAGCCCAGGAAGGTGAGCAGCAGAGCCCTGCTGAGAAGATGTTCAAACGACAGCCGCGGCTCGCTTTTGAAGTTTGCCGCCAGTCACGCCCCACAAAAGAGAAAGGGAAGGAGTCTCCGGAAAACGCCAACAAAAATGTTGCTAACAACGCAAAATCGAATAGGAGCGGCGGAAAAGGAGACAAAAAGACGCCAGCCTGGCAGCAGATGTACCGCAAAGGACAACGCGTTCGTGTCAAGAGGAGCCACACTCCCAAAGGACAGTCGCCTTGGTCCCGCAAATGCTACACAGTGACGGCAGTTCTGGGCAGATTCAACTACAAACTGTCAGACGGTCAACTGTGGAACGCCAGGAACATGCAGCGCGTGCCAGATTCCCCAGCGAGCTCAGAAGTGATCGAGCTAGAGACCGGCCAGCAGCCAGCAGAGCGCCGCTACCCTCTCAGAGAGCGAAGACCGGTGGACCGCTATGGGGACTGGGACTACAACTAGCAGAAGACGGCCTTTAAGAAGAAAAGGGTATTGATATGTTGTTGCTTGTATGTACATGCTGCTGTGGTACGTACATGCCGTCTTGTCTGTTGGTTGTCTAGGCTAGATTATCGATCGGGCTCGGCCTGCCATGCCAGTTTGCCGCGCCCTAGTCTGTAGCTCTGCGTAGTAATAGAGCCAGACGCAAGGCAGTGTTGAACACAATCACTTTCTCTCCCTGCGCACCTGCCTTGCGGCTGACTCTAGTCTGCTCTCCCGGAGTGCGTGTGTTGTGGCCAGTCTTTAGTTGTATACTGGCGTGGTTGATGGTCCGTTACTGCCTTGGCATAAAGGACTTTGTTGTTAAGCATCACCTGCTACACCGCGTGACAGCCGGACGATAGGACAACGACAAAGAACTGTGCAGGCAAACCGAAAACGGAACAATATTACATGTTTTTTTGAGAAAGTGAACAATTTCTGAACATCAGCTGCTTTGAATGAGCAGACCAGAAAAACGGATGTTTAGGATAAATGGTTATTTTCTCAGAACTATTTAGTTCCTGGCCCTAACCTGTTCTGTTCTTTTATGAACTGAACTAAATATGGATGAATTTCAGTGTCAAGGACGGCGTATTCAGATTATATGCCGGACCTCGCGATAAAGAAGACTTCATGGCTTTCATTGAGCAGAAAAAGTGGACTGTAATCGACCCGGTACCCGGCTGGAAATACCCGGACTCTCCTCAGTACTTTTTTCTTTCTCTTCTTTTCTTTCCTTCTCAACTACTCACTTGTACAGTCAGGCACTTAACGCCGTTTATGTTGCCGACACCATATATGGTACCCCCACGTTCGGGGCCTGTGGTGGTACCATATAAGGTACCCTACGTTCGCATTGGTACCGGTACCTAAACCATGGTGCGGTACCACTCTGTTCTTATTTCGTACTATGGTAGTGGTACTAGGGTTCCGACGATATATCGATATCGAAAAGTCGATATATCGACCCTTTTTCCAATATCGATATCGATATCGATATCGCGATATTTCGCATCGATATTCTCGATATTTTGTGTGCGGAAAAGTAGGAAAAACAACAATACTGACACCAAGTATATTTCTCTGGACCAGTAAAAAATTGTTTTTCCTGGACAACTCGGAAATCGATGGTAGTCAAAACCTAAAAGTGGCATGATAGCTCTCAGAAACATCAATTTCTCGGCATTCTCAGCTTTCTGACAGCAATGCTTAGGTTCTAAAATGTCTGCAGCAACACTGAATGAAGTGCTGCTCAGTCCGCACACTTGAAGCAGAAGGGCAGAACAGAAGCAGACATGGGCTAGTATTTCGGCTGAGGGCTCATAAATTTTTATATCCTGGGGAGGTACCGCCGGCTGATAGGTGGTTGAAACGATGGTAAGCGAAAAAGTCCTATTTTTTTACTAAAATAAAGGTTTTTGTCCAATTTGTGATTAAAATAAGTTAAAATACAGCTATTATGCCTGAGCTCATTTATACCTAATGAGGGTGAGGCATCGGCCGGAGGGGTCAACCTTTTCATTGAAGGGCTTCAGAAAGGCCACTAGCTTTTCTGCTATTCTCTATGTATCTATGTACTTTTAATTGATACCAGTGCTTGACTGATAAGCAGCAAGAGCAGTCTGCTCTTTCAAATTCTCAGATTTTCCTGCATAACTATAAATATCGATATCGATATCGATATCGATCGATATTGAGCTGAAAATATCGATATCGATATCGATATCGAATATCGTCGAATTTTAATATCGTTGGAACACTAAGTGGTACCATATGGTACCGGCACCCATGAGTAGGGGTACCATATATGGTGTGGTATAAGGTTATGATTGGGTAGAGTGTGAGTGTATGTAAGAGAATGAGAGACACATTATGGATCCTAACCAAGCTACTCACTACCAAATCACAAACCATATACAATATCTATAAGGGCTAGATGGGAAGCGTGGGATAGAAGTAAGGCCTTGGCGCGCTGCCTAGCTGTGAGAGGATGGATGCGCGCTTACCTGCGCGGGTGGGTGACCGATGGACTGGCAGTGACCCGCGGCCACTGGGGCCCGTGCTGACTGGCAGATGGGAGTCAAGCTTCTAGGGATACAGGAACTATGCTGACCAACACTGACCAACTACTGGATCACTGAAGGACTCAGTGGGTTGCCTTTTATAGTCAAGCCGATGATCTAATTATAGACGGCGCTATCTAGCGATGACTCTGATTGGAGCAGTGGGCGTGGCCTAGGATTCGGTTGGCTAGTGGGCGGGGCTTAGCTTTCGCACTTGTTTTCGCTCAGCCAATCCAATCCATCAGTCCATCCGATTGGATGCCAGGCTGTGGCCTTGCTTGTGATTGGCTGCTATTCTGGGAACCTTAGGCGCCTGTTAATGACAGCTGACTAAATCTAATCAATGAGCTACCAGCCGAAAGCAATGCTAAGGCATGAGAGCATATTGAGTTTAGCATTTGTAAAATATAGACATGCTTCTCCATTACATCTCCATTCTTACAAAAGCAAGCTGTCCTCAGCTTGCCATATAAAATATAGACATGTAGTTTAGGTTTGAATTGAAGCAGTACATAAAATACAATAAGTGTAGAGGAGTTGTTTGAGTTTGAGTTTCAGGGGCAATGAAGTTAAGCGACAGAGTTTTGTCTGTGCTGCATAGAGCTGTTACATAAATGGTCGAGGCAGTGTGTGCCATTTCCATTACAGTCCAAGTATTAAATGTTCATACAATACAGAAGTGAGTTGTCATCCAAGAAGTATGGCTAAGTGCCGGGGAATGTTTGGTCTTAAATATAAATAATAAATAAATGAAATACAATATACAATTTTAGAGTAACGATATGGTGGGAGGGTACCATATGCAATTGGGTTGATCCATATTTACAAAATGACAGATAACCAAGCTCAAGTTTTTAGTTTTGTTTTGGATTGAAATTAGCTTTCTAGTAAAACATTTCAAAAATAGTCCAAACAGTTATAATACACAAGTGATTTCTCAAAGAGGTATAGCTTGGTTGCAAAATTCAGCTTTCAGGAGTGAAAGGACAGTTCATATAGAACTTTTTTAGATAGAATAAGCTTTGTCTAGACCAGGCATCTTTTTTTTTTTGCAAATCAGAATTTCTCGTTGTTTTTAAAACTTTATTAAACTTAAGCAAGAGTAAGACAATGACTTTAGCATGAAGCAGAACGTAAAAAATGTTTTGAGGTAAAACTATTGCAGATTTATGTAGGATACCAAGTTTGCGATACCATAAGGTACGTAAAATAAATAATCGATATGTTAAAACATGAGTGATGCAACGACTAATCTGTCAGCGAATGAGTGACCATGAAAAGGCTGTTTGAACTGGAAAATTTATGCTAGTGTTAATCCAAAACTACTAGTGTAGCAGCAATTCATAGTTCAGTTCTGAAATTTGAGGCAAAAAAGTTTAAGCTATAGAATAAATTCATTTCCTTTTCAAGAGTGCAAAACATCAGATGACAATTATTTATTTCTTTGCTATCTTTTATTATTGTTTTTCAATCTCTATAAGATGACTGGCAAAATAATTGCAATTTTAAAAGTATCGTTTGGTTTATTCTGCTACTCCCAATAAAAAATTTTTTTGTGGATTGAGATTTCTTCTGAGAACAAAAATTAATCAAACGATAAGAAAGCAAAGTATGTAGCATGTGCTCTGAAGGGTATGATCAGAATTTTCGATATATCTTTAGGTGTCCGCCAGAAATTTCTAAATAAAGCAATTTAAAACTTACTGAAGATCATTTACAGCTGATGAAAACCATACTCTGAATCCAAAGTTGACAGAAGGGGGGACTGAAATTTTCTGACTTTTAGTAAGTATAAATTTTTACGTGTCTGTTTGGGTTTCTTTTAAATCCACATGAAAATAACATTAGAATCCTAAGAATAATTGGCATAATAAATAGGAGAAGGCTTTTGGATTTTCAGGATCTCGTTCCTCTTCAAAACGTTTTGGGTGAAGATACTGACATCTATATGACATTCGGTTTCCGTCTATGGGGTCCATTAGTTTCGTTTTCAAAATGCAAAACACCAGTTCAATTTAACTTAGATTATTTTATTTTATTTTGGCTCAAATGGTGAAGAGTGCATGATGTGGGGTCGGACAGCAAAGGATTTGAGACCTTAGAAATATATTTTTAAAAACCAAAGGTAAAAGGGTAATTTAGACAATAGTTCAGCTTCTATCGAAACCTTTACTTTAGAAGAGTTGATTAGAAAAAATAGTTCACTGGACTGGAATGCAGAGAAATTTTTGCTTATCAGTTAATAAGCAATCGGTTGAGCAATTATAGTTCAGGGAAAGCATTGAGTTTCAAGCTGAAATGTGCAAAGGGCAAACTAAGTGCAGTGCAGTGTAGTTGGATGTTATGAATTACTATTCCTATATGTCCGAACTGTGCTGCTGTAGTGGGTAACTTAAAGTAGTCTGCTGGATAAAGTATCAGTGACCAAATTTCATCACAAGAAACGTTGGGTTGTACCACCAAAAACAAGATTGTTGTATTTTTAACTTCTAAATGCTAAACAGTTTTACCGATTGGCTTGACTCATTTGTACTTGCCTTTTTAGCTTTCTTAAGGGAAATTCTCTCTTTTTGTGGGCAAAGAAAAAACTTGGTGCTGTTCTGACATTGTTTGATTCTGAGGTGTGTTTTTGCTAACTCCTTTAGTTCGAATTTTCAGCACAGTAATTTCAGTCTCATTATTAGTTCTCTTACCATCAATCCCAAAGCGTTTGTGATTTAACTAGATTCGCCTTTATCTGCATCTGCGCTGCGCCTGGGCACACCTATGTTATTGTCCTCAAAGTAAAGATCATTGTATGTACAGTGTACATCCATCCATCTTTCCACTGAACTATGACGTTTGTTAATGATCACTGTTTATCCATTGGCGGGTCCTAGTTTTCAAAATCAAAAGGCAGTTCAGAAAGGGGTATGAAAACAATTTTTTTGTAGATTCTAATATTGCAAATAGGAATACTGATTTAACAGGTGCAAAGACAAAAATATGTTCAAATGTCAGAAAGAATTTGGTGGAGCAAAAGTGATAATCAAGGTGAATATGTTCTTTAGCGTTTTAGAGAGTTATTCCACTTTTTATTTGGCTGTTTCAATTTTTGAACCTTATTACTATTGTGTTTTGGGTAGAAGGAGCTTAGCTTCCCGAGTAGTTCAGAATTTTTTATAAAACAAGGAAATTATCATGTAAATTAGACTAACAAGCTAAACTTGGTCACCTTTCATATTTTCTATATCTTGAGGGTGAACTAAGCAAAAGCAAGGAAAGCAGGGATGTAGTGAGCAAAATGCAATTTACCATTACTGAAAAAAATGTGCAATCAAGAGAGAGTGCCTAACCAAACAGTATGGAAGGAATTACTGGTAGAAGAAAATGAAGTAATAATTTTGTCCAAGAAGTATAGCTCGAAGCTGATGTGGTATGCTAATGTGAAAGGAGGTGTAACAACAATTAAAGAGAGTAGGTAATACAAAAAATTACAGCATTTGTTTAAAGATTCATTAGACCCGTTTAAAGTTATCATGGTACATGCCTTCAAATAGTTTCTCAAAGAGGACCAGAAACAAGATGGGAATAGGTAATCTGTCATTTTCCATGACAAGCTACTTTTTCTGTATAACGAAGCCTTTTGGTTCAGTAGGTCTGAATGCAGTACTGGTGGGTGCTGAAAGAAAGAAAGAAAGACAACAGCATTTTCCAATTTTTTAATCTCGCGCTTGCTTGCAGGTGCTTAGTTGCAAAAAAAAACTTTACAAAACTTTGAGTTTTACTTCAGTTTCAATTTTGTGTGCATGCCATACTCAGATTCCTGTAAAAATAAGTCAGTGCCGCTTTAATTTCAACGGCCATGCAAGCCATCTGCAGTTCCTATAAAATTTGTTGAATGCCGCATGCAATACTATACAACAACATATCGGCCGTTTCAAATTCTCAATGAATGACTGAGCTCTGATTTTCTTGTGCCTCTCCAAAGTCCACAAGTAAAACAAAATATTTGCATGCCTTCAAGGTGTGGGACATGGTAAAAAATATTGGTTAACCAAGTTGCTTGAAAATGTAGACAGCCGAAAGTTTAGTTGATCAGGCTAAACTTTCAGAAAATTTAGTTGATCAGACTAAACTTTCTGTAGGTGCTTGGCTAAGTTGGTGGGACCGGGTTTGGAAAAAAAAACGAAGGCATGGTAAACTGGGATAAAAATCGTATGCATACGTACGTTTGTTCACCAAAATGGATGCTGACCTCAGCTTTGTCTTACAACTATTCAAATCAGAGCATTGACGCCAAACAAGGCCTTTGGTACCAGAGTCAAAAAAATTGTTCAGAAAAATAAATCAACTGTGAGATACTGAAACATTTGCAAATTTGTAAGCACTATCAAATCAGAAATTCTGCAACTGGGCCTCTCCCAGCACATGGACATCTATTACGGCAAGAACTTTGATTTCTGTGGCATCGCCGTTTCGCGGCGGCATCATCGCTGGCATACAGTAGCTTCCAGCGGCATCGCTTCTTGCGGCATCGCAATTCTTCGCGGCGGCATCTCTATTTGCGGGCATCGCTGGCATATAGCTTTCAGCGGCATCGCTTCGTGCGGCATCGCCATTTTCGAGGCGGCATCTCTATTTTGTGGCATTTATTCCTGCTGCATCACTTTTTTGCGGCATCTTCACTCTTTGCCAGGGGAATTATTCAAATAGAATACGGACTCTTTACCCAGGGAGGTTCAGATGGCATAGCTGGCTGAAGTTGCTACTACTGATTGACTAATTGGCTTGTCGCATTAATTATAGTATGCTCATGCAGGCCAATACTTGCCTGTCGGGATCACTGAAGGTTGTCCATTTATCAGACACTAGTCGGGATTACCCATATTACCCAACTGTTGGCCATGTGCTGATAAAACAGAACTGATTGATGCACATGATTGCCTTGGTTATGTACGTATCTCCACAGCAAGCTTGTTTCAATTAAAAATATTGTAGAACACATTAGAGAGTTGCAGGCGGTTTCAAGTCAACAACAACCTGGGAGAAATCGCACCAACTTAGGCTCATGGTCATCTTTTGTGTCACATGGTTCCTTTCTTAGGCCCATGGCTACACTGTTTGTGTTGCTCCACTTGGAGACACTACTCTTCAGTGACAACTTTGATTGTTGTCTTAGCCTCCCGTAGGCGTTCTTGGCTTTATACGAAATAGGTCAGGGGATGCCTCTACTGTTTGACTACTTGAGTTTTTTGCTGAATATTATTAAAACCAGAATCATTAAACATGCTAATGGAAGAAGTTGATGATTTGCCTAAATTATAGCGCAAACATTTTCGTTGCTTAAAATTCGTTTATGTGTAAAAAGCTGGCATTCCAAATCAATTTTGGCGTCTATGGCATCAATAAATACAATTTGTCTTCTGTGGGGTCACGCATACGTGTATGTTGAAGCATTTCTATGCACGCTGCTGTGAAAAATATCAGATCTACAGTGATGGTATCAGTTATTAGGATGTGGTTAGGACAGATGCTGCTGTTCAAAGTTAAAAAATCTACGCCTACTGTTGGACGTTTCATTTGGATGCAACAAACAAATCTCGGTTTTAGTAGACAAAATTGAAATTTGAAAGGCTTTGAAGGAAAGAGGATGGGTTATTGTTGGTTTTATGTCTAAATCCAACATTTGATTTACAGCTTCAACGCATCTCGCCTTGGCAATATAATTGCAGCATCTTGAGCATTAGCTTCAAAATAACTAAGTTTCTGGCGAATTCCTAAATGATGCCAATTTTTTCTTTGAGTGAGCTGATAAAAGGGTACTTGCTTGCGCACATAATTTCTATGTTAATAGTTAAGAGCATTAGACTGTCAGAATTTCGAAAAAAACGTTAAAAGCATCAGCAATGGGCGGGTTGACATTTCATTGGACAGCACAGTATACTGTGGATCAGGTATACCTGTACCTGTACCTGATTATCAGGTAGATTTGCAATACCCACCTGATACCTGATCGGGTACTTTCGAACTGTACCTACCTGATTTTGGGTATTTTTGGTCTGAAACAGGTACAGGTATCAGGTACAAACAATCGGTTATAAACGGTAGTTTAAGACAAATTTGTTCATTAAAAAAGCGTGTTGGAAAGCCAATTCTTCAAAATTTTCCCGCCCTATTTGGACCGCGGTCCATTTTTGCTAATTTTGTACTCAACGCTTTTTAAAACAGGTTTTGAACGTTAATTTTCAAAATTTTCTCCGCCCTGTTTAACATGGCCGAACAAGAAAGAAATCTCAAAAAGGTTACACTTCCTTTGCAAAATCCTGGGTAAGCCACTGAGTAGAGGGACATACTGGTAAAAAGGGTTTACAAGAAGTTTTTCTATGGCTGGCAAAGATCAACACCCCAGAGACGGATGTGCAAAACGATTCAGCACCCATACAATAATTTTGAAAGCGTGTTTTTAGCATTTTATGCAGTTTCAGGATAAAAAATCCTAAAACGACCGTAACTAAACTGATTTTAGCTGCTTTTCAAGCCTAAATTGGTATTTTGAACGATTTTTCGGCTAAAATCTGGATTGTAACTTTTTTAAACAAAATACCTGATACCTAATACGTACCTGATACCTGTATTTTTGTGAATACCTACCTGTACCTGATACCTGATATTAGGTACTTTCTCAATACCTGCCCACTGTAGCACAGTAATGGTTCCTGAGGCAGCGGCATAGCAGCAACACTAGTGCTAATAACAAATCGAGCTCAAAAGAATGAAAACGAGATAGAGGGGATGGAGTCGCTCTGCCGACCACAAAAATGCCCTACGACAGAGTTTGAGCTGCTACCATGTGGTATACGGTTATGATTGGGTAGAGTGTGAGTGTATGTAAGAGAATGAGAGACACATTATGGATCCTAACCAAGCTACTCACTACCAAATCACAAACCATATACAATATCTATAAGGGCTAGATGGGAAGCGTGGGATAGAAGTAAGGCCTTGGCGCGCTGCCTAGCTGTGAGAGGATGGATGCGCGCTTACCTGCGCGGGTGGGTGACCGATGGACTGGCAGTGACCCGCGGCCACTGGGGCCCGTGCTGACTGGCAGATGGGAGTCAAGCTTCTAGGGATACAGGAACTATGCTGACCAACACTGACCAACTACTGGATCACTGAAGGACTCAGTGGGTTGCCTTTTATAGTCAAGCCGATGATCTAATTATAGACGGCGCTATCTAGCGATGACTCTGATTGGAGCAGTGGGCGTGGCCTAGGATTCGGTTGGCTAGTGGGCGGGGCTTAGCTTTCGCACTTGTTTTCGCTCAGCCAATCCAATCCATCAGTCCATCCGATTGGATGCCAGGCTGTGGCCTTGCTTGTGATTGGCTGCTATTCTGGGAACCTTAGGCGCCTGTTAATGACAGCTGACTAAATCTAATCAATGAGCTACCAGCCGAAAGCAATGCTAAGGCATGAGAGCATATTGAGTTTAGCATTTGTAAAATATAGACATGCTTCTCCATTACAATGGTGTCGGTACCATAAACGGCGTTAAGTGCCTGACTGTTGTGCTTACTTGTATGGTAGCTGATACCGTCTAATAAGATTCTTAGAGAGCCAGTCGGTGAAGCAAAAATTCTTCTGCATTTTTTAAAGCGGAAACCAAAATTTTTACTTAAAGTAAAGTTGTGTTAGGTAGAATTTAAGATGATAAACAGAACTTAAGGAGCAGTCAGGCGGTACGGTACTATTAGGCGATGCCGATTAGGCGATGGTACCGGAGCCGCGGCGATTTTGGTATGTGGTGTCAGGAACAACAGTCGGCTTCAGGTGGGTGGGTGGGGTCGTTTTGGGGGTAGAGCCCAAGTTGGGCTGTGGGCAAACCCCCGGACCCCCCGCGGCCCATGTATGGCGACATATGAATAAATGTTGTCTACTCTACTAATGAGTGCTCAGTGAGTTGGAATTTATCCATCCGTGGTGTTGCACTTATATTCAACCGTACGGACTTATAGAAAAAAATTATTCCTGTCGCCTAATAGTACCGTCGCCTAATAGTACCGCTAAATCGCCTAATCGGCGTCGCCTAATAGTCCTGCTTCGCAGTCAGGAGTCGTCATTACCGTAGTCCGTTTTTTAAGAGCGAACACAAATTAGGTTTAAGCACGAACTAACTGTGTTCGCTTCTTTTTAAGGCGTATTCATGCTCCTGTCCTTACATGTAACAGGGGTCTGTCCACCCCAGACCATTTTTCTGGCCAGTAATTTTTGAGCAAATTTTAGCGATTTTTTTCAGTTTCATACACAAAAAATTTCCAAAATCGGCTATAAAACTGCACTTTTAGTAAACATTAGCGATTTTTTACCTTTTTTTAGCCGAAAATTTGCGTTTTTAAAGCTTTTTTAGTGCCCAACCCCGTCGTCGCCGTCATTCTGCATACATGTAACAGGGGGGTCTGCCCCCACCCGACTTAGGCCAGACCCCCCCGGATGGGGGACACCCCCCCCCCCCTCCGATCTTACTGGCAAGTAAATTTTTGAGCAAATTTTTGCAATTTTTTTACAATTTCAGACACAAAAATTGCCAAAATCGCCTGCAAAACAGTACTTTTTAGCTGTATTTCAGCCCAAATTAGCGATTTTTGGCGATTTTTAGCCCGAAAATTGCGATTTTTGAGCGTTTTTAGTGCCCTACCCCCATCCCAAAATTTTGGCTCAGACCCCCCCCGCCCCCCCCCCCCCCCGGCCGGCGCCAGACCCCCCAACCCCCCTCCCCCCATCGGCGGATGACCTGTTACATGTATGTCATTCTGTCACTAAATATTGGACAAAAAAAGTTGTTTAATTTATTGTAGAACATTTTTGTCGCGTTATGTCGACGTAGGAAGATGTCGCTGAGACGTTCATGTTTCAAAAATTTTTCGACACGGCACGACACGAGTATGAATGCGGCTTTATGTTGGTCTTGTGTTTGTGTGTTTGCGTTCGTCACGTCTGTTCAGCGCCTGACTGACGCTGGTCTGCATTGGAGATTATCGAAGAGGTTTTAAGCCAGTAGCAATAGATGTTTCACAGCTTTTATGTAAGAGAACAGCTACCTACTGTGCTAGTATTATCACGGAATACATATAACAGCCACGGGCCGACCTTGGGGAGGGGGCTTTCCTCAGGTGGGGCTTCGAGGGGGTTTCGCCCAGAAGGGGGTCCCAAATTTCAAAAAGCTCCAAAACGCCTGGAAATGCGTTTTTAGCACGTTCTTTTCAATAAGGACGCTAAAAAGCGCTATTTTAGTGATTTCTGAGTCAGTTTGTTAGTATTGGATCCACTACTAGCACTTGTATTTTTGGGTCGGTGGTCCCTTAACTTGTCCCGGGGGATTGGCGTTTCCAGCAGGGGTAACCCCTAGTACATGTACTATGCTCTAAAGACAATTTTCGTTGAAATAATGCGGTTATAGTCCGTGTTTAGACCTGTATTGGCGTTTTCGAACAATTGTTCTCAACTGACTTTAGGTGCAAAAGTGCAAAATATGTGTTAGTTGTACCGGAGAAGTGTAAAGTACTGAGTAAACCATTTCAGGATGAGTGTGGTGGCAGTGTTCTTCCGTCTGAGCATGCAGGTGCGGGATTTCCACAACTACTTGATAGAGGAGAAGGGCTGGCCGGCCTGGGCCTCCTACCTCCTCTTCGGATCCGCCACTCTACTGCTCGGCTGTCTACTCGGTTTCGTGAGTTCTCTACTTCTTTTCTCTCAACCATTTAATCGCCTGACTACAGGTAGTGTTGTTAGGCTCTTTTTTTTAAAAAAAACGCTTTTTTTTGAAGGCCCACTTCGAAAATTTTTTATTTTATTAACAGTATGGAATTTTTGGGGGAAAATCGCTGAATTTAGCCTCAGATATACATTAGGAGTGCAGTTCTATCAATTTCTTGCCTATTCTAAGCCTAAAAATAGGTTTTGAAGGGCAGCAGCCACTCTGTGAGCAATGCTGCAGGTAGAATATCGACTCTCAGGCTGTAACACTATGTTTGAACCAAAGTATCAGCTTTTGTATTTAAAAGTTGCTTCTGATGCATCCTTGCATCTCCTACAAGCTATATTTCATGTTAGGAAAAAATTTTGAAAAAAAAAATTTCGAAATGAAAAATTTTCATAAAAAAAGCTTTTTTTTGGCTTTCAAAAAAATTTTTTTTTACAACTCTAACTACAGTCACTTAACGCCGTTTATGCTACCGACACCAGATATGGTAACATACATGGGCCGGGGGGTGAGGGGTATATACCCCTCCCCCTCGCCGGTCAATACCATCCCCTCGGCCGGCCATACCGCCTTTGGCGAACCCCCCCCCTCCCCGAGGGAGAAAATTTTCGCTTATTTAAGGCAAAATAGGCGTTTTTTGGCCTTTTTTTCGGGGGACACCCCAACCGGATTTTTCCGGCCCATGTATGTATGGTAACTCACATTAGGCTACTGTAGTGGTATTGGTACCGATACCATATATGGTAGCACTCTATCCAGCTTTTATACCATGATGGTACCGGCACCCATGGCCATGGATAGGGGTACCATATATGGTGTCGGTACCATTACCGGCGTTAAGTGCCTGTCTGTAATAAGTAGCAAACAGGTCCGGGTCCAGATAGGGGATCGGTCTGATATGTGGGGGCTCTAGCGAACCCTTTCTTGGATAAGAAAAAATCCCCCAGCCGAAAACATGGCCTAACCCGACTTAGGTAGACCACCCAGAGACGACTTTTCCGCCCCCTCGCTCCGAAGTTATTCTTTCAGCAAATCTTTACAACTAAAATTGCTAGCAAAGTCGCCTGTTCAGCTGTATTTGACTCCAAATTAGGGATTGTTGACGGATTTTTGCCCAAAACTGTGATTTTTGAGCGTTTTTAGTACGCAACCCCTCCCCTACAATTTACCATGGGACTCCCCAGCCGGGGTCAGACCCAACCTATGGGCCGGTGACCTGTTACGTGTGTGATAAAGGGGTTAGGTGTCTGAGTGTTAGTGAAGTGAGTAGTGTAAGAGTTTCAGCTGATCGTGTGTCTGATCGACTTCGTGTTCCCGGCCACTCCCCCAGCGCCCAAGAAACAAGCGGAGGCGAAGAAGAAGCAGCAGAAGGCTGCCGAGGAGAAAGCCAGAGACAGCCAGTCGGAGGGCGAATACTCACAAACCCAGTCTGAAGGTATTTTATCTTATTACTAATTAATTAATTAATTAATTACGTGTTTCCGGTGTCTGTACTAGTCCCCTGTTTTGAGATCATTTTTTCACCTCTCCTCTGATTTCTTCTGGGAGCCTATTTTTTCTTACAGTTTAAAGTGCATTCATACTGGTGCAGAAAAAGATGGCCAGACGACTTTTCTGCAGGGCCACTCATTTGTAATATACGCACCAACGCGCCACGCGTCATCTTGCTGGTGTTGTTGCAGGCAGAAGAAGACGCGTGGCGTGTTGGTGCGTATATTACAAATGTGTCGCCCTACAGAAAAGTGGCCTGGCGATCTTTTTCTACACCAGTATGAATCCATAGGGATGCAACCGAATACAAAAATACCGAATACCGAAGCGGATTTTCGGAACCGAATAATACCGAATATTGAATATTCGCAGCGCGATTGCAAAAATATACTGTCTAACCATACATGTAACAGCTCCGGGCCAACCGGGGGGGGGGTTTCCTCAGGTGGGGGTCGAGGGGGGGTTTCGCCCTGGTGGGGGGTCCCAAATTTCAAAAAGCTCCAAAACGCCTAGAAATGCGTTTTTAGCACGTTTTTTTCAGTAAGGACGCTAAAAATCGCTATTTTAAGCTGCCAAATAGCGTTTTAAAGCTAAAAACAAGCAAAAAATGACAAAAAGAGCTTCCAAAAACACCGATTTTTCTTAAATATCAGCAGTGGAAACGCCAAATTCCGTTTCCAAAGGCTTTTCAAGTGAATTTTAGGCTAAAAATTAGTGATTTCTGACCCAGTTTGTTAATACTGGAGCCACTACCACCACTTGTATTTTTTGGTCGGGGGGAGGGGTCCCTTAACCTGTCTCGGGGGGGGGGGGTGAGGGGGGGTTTGGCCTTTCCAGCAGGGGGGTAACCCCCCCCAAACCCCCCTAGTACATGTATGTGTCTAACTACGATTCCTTGTTTTTTTGCTAAACTTTTTTATGCTGAAAATAGCTGTAGAGTGACGTATTGTTTGAATGCTATAGATTTATCCATGCCTATAACTAAAACAAGCCCTATTTGGTCGTTCTGCTGACGGTAAAGAACGAATACAAAATTTGCGAACAAACAATTTCAAGAGGCGCGAGTTAGGCTACAAGTGCCCGGATTAATCATGTGAAGTCACAGCACAAAGACACTTCCGCGTATATATCCTCCTATTATCCGCCACATTGTGGAGATTTCACAAAAACAATTGCCCCTAAAGCCTGAAGCTAAAAGTTAGGTTTGACAGCGGGTTGGACGAATGGGCCTTCTCAATTATCTCGAATGTGGCGGATAACAGAAAGATGTTTACGCGCGAATCACTAATGCATACAGAAAGTTGGAGGAAGGGAGCATTCATCCAGTACTACTGTAAGCACCAGAGCTGACAGCTTAGGCATGCAACTTAGATTTAAATGAATCGTTTGAAAAGATAGATGGGATTTTATGCGTAGTATTTGGTAGATAAAACAAACGCTCAGGTTAAGAAGTGGAAATCTGACAGCGTAGTCTACTGGGAACTGAAAAGGCCGAAATGTTGTTGTTTATTATTATGTAAGTTAAACCTTGACCTTGAAGTTCGTTGACATTTTGTATTAATAGTCATTGTTTGCCAAAATTTTAGCATAGTAAATGAACAGAGAGATGTAAAAGAAGAAATATCTCAGTGATTTGTGCACAAATTTAAGCAAAACAGTGCAATTTTAACGGTTTTACAATATTCGGTATTATTCGGTTTGAAAAATACCGAATTCGAATAGTACTATACGGCGGGAATCTATCGGAAGCCCTGTTCATTTGAATTGTTTGTTTACGGTTTTCGACGCGAATTTATTGAGTAGATAGATACTGTAGTGTCATTTTACCGTCCGACTGGTATGCGTCATAGTTGCGTTGCGTCAATTAGTATATCACTTTGGTAGGGTGGCTGATTTGTTTAACTTGAGCGTAACCACAGGTTTAAAGCTCGATTAGAGCATGAACTAACGCTTAAATTAAATCCTCATTCTAAACCTGAGCCCAATACTACGCACAAGCGTAAATATATATCGGTAATTGCGATGTGGGGGTACTGTCCGAGTACAAAATTTTCGGCAGCTTTTTCGCCAAGGGCCGTAAGCAAGCAGGTACCGCGTTACGGTAGTTACTTGATTTTCAGGAAAAATTACAGGGCTTCCTATAGAATCCCGCCGTATAGTAACCGAATTATTCGGTTCATACCGAATAATTCCGAACTTCGGTTGCATCCCTATGAATCCACCTTTAAACACGAAACTTGCCTGCAAAGCAGACCGATTTTTAGCACTGGTTTGCCTTGAATTTGAGCCAGACAGAGCTCTCTGTGCTCGGCCGATCACCAGTTACTTGTATGGTAGTTATACAGAACAGTAATGTTTCACTGTCTAATTAATTGAAACAGCCGAGCCGTGGTCTAATGATGGACTTCTAATCTGGTTTACCCCCAGTTCCGACTTTCCCCACTTCCGATGTCCCCAGTTCCGATACCCCAGTTCCGACTTTCCCCACTTCCGATGTCCCCAGTTCCGATACCCCACTTCCGACTTTCCCCACTTCCGATGTCCCCAGTTCCGATACCCCAGTTCCGACTTGCCCCACTTCCGACTTGCCCCACTTCCGATGTCCCCAGTTCCGATACCCCAGTTCCGACTTGCCCCACTTCCGACTTTCCCCACTTCCGATGTCCCCAGTTCCGATACCCCAGTTCCGACTTGCCCCACTTCCGATGTCCCCAGTTCCGATACCCCAGTTCCGACTTGCCCCACTTCCGACTTTCCCCACTTCCGATGTCCCCAGTTCCGATACCCCAGTTCCGACTTGCCCCACTTCCGACTTGCCCCACTTCCGATGTCCCCAGTTCCGATACCCCAGTTCCGACTTGCCCCACTTCCGACTTGCCCCACTTCCGATGTCCCCAGTTCCGATACCCCAGTTCCGACTTGCCCCACTTCCGACTTGCCCCACTTCCGATGTCCCCAGTTCCGATACCCCAGTTCCGACTTGCCCCACTTCCGACTTTCCCCACTTCCGATGTCCCCAGTTCCGATACCCCAGTTCCGACTTGCCCCACTTCCGATGTCCCCAGTTCCGATACCCCACTTCCCACATGCCCCACTTCCGACTTGCCCCACGTCCGATGTCCCCAGTTCCGATACCCCAGTTACGACTTGCCCCACTTCCGACTTTCCCCACTTCCGATGTCCCCAGTTCCGATACCCCAGTTCCGACTTGCCCCACTTCCGACTTTCCCCACTTCCGATGTCCCCAGTTCCGATACCCCAGTTCCGACTTGCCCCACTTCCGACTTTCCCCACTTCCGACTTTCCCCACTTCCGACTTTCGTACAAAAAATGCTTTTTTCAATATGGAGTTATCGTTTAGAACCATAGAACTGTTTCCAAGCATATCCAAACAACTACAGAACTATTAACACTACAATACAAATATTTATAAGGATACTTTTAATTGACCTGGCGCCCTAACAAGTTTAGCAACACAAATTAGCATAAAACTGTTGCTTATCAGTAGGGCTATCTTGCAACTGGCACCGCCTTTGCGCCAGCTGAGTCAGTTTGCGCATTATATTTTTGTTGCCATCCGTAATATGGCGCTCAATTGGGTCGAAGGTGTGGCGGCGTTCAAAACATCCAAGGGCAAAGACGGTGTTGCATTCGCTGGCTATGTGTATCGTGAAACTGTGAAAACTGAGTTTTCTTTAGTGAGGGGCATCTCCTATAATCTATCGCAGCCCACAAATTTGTCACTGTAGTCTAAGCTGCATACTTGTACAAATTTGTATTGTGGTGTTAATTGTTCTGTTATGTATGGTATTGCCTGGATATGCTTGGAAACAGTTCTATGGTTCTAAACGATAACTCCATTTTGAAAAAGCATTTTTTGTACGAAAGTCGGAAGTGGGGAAAGTCGGAAGTGGGGACATCGGAAGTGGGGAAAGTCGGAAGTGGGGACATCGGAAGTGGGGAAAGTCGGAAGTGGGGACATCGGAAGTGGGGAAAGTCGGAAGTGGGGACATCGGAAGTGGGGAAAGTCGGAACTGGGGTCACGCCTTCTAATCTATTGTTCAGACTCTTTACTTGTTAGGCGCAAACACAACACAACAGTATGGTATTTTCGTGTATATTTGGCATTTGAAAAGCATCGAAAAATCGGTTGTGATAGGTAGTATACAAGGGGCGTGCAGAAATTTTCGTACTGGTATTTTTAACCCATTCTTGGACCCCCTCCCCATAAATTTCCTGACCCCCTCCACTAATTAATTTGTCTCCTCCCCCGAAATTTCGGTTTTTTGAAGAGTTAGAGACGAAATTTTACGTTCAATGCCATTTAAAATGACGTTTGTATTCAAATCACACCTGTATACACATACATGGGCCGGAAAAATCCGGAGGGGGGTAGGGGGGTTCAGACCTCGGGGGGGGGGGGGGTGTGCCCCCCCCGTAAAAAGACCAAAAACGCCTATTTTGCCTTAAATAAGCGAAATTTTCCTCCCTCCGGGAGGGGGGGTGGCCGAGGGGTGGTATGGCCGGCCGAGGGGTGGTATGGCCGGCCGAGGGGGGTATGGCCGGCCGAGGGGGAGGGGTATACCCCCCTTACCCCCCGGCCCATGTATGTGTATACAGTAACAAATTGATAATTTTCTTAGTTTTCTTTATTGATGAGCTAGATACAGTACGTATAGTCTTAGTTTTACATAGAAGCCGTCATTGGCTGGCTTTTTTAAAGATGAAACCAAAGAGTTTTATCATGGATTTTACGGCTGCCTTATCACTTGACTGATGATCTATAGTCATAAAAGATCGAGTCGATAAGTGCTATACCCTTATAAACTCTTAATAAGATGTCAAAGGTCACTGTTGTCATTTAGCATTTGGAAAATTGGAAAACCCTCACTTAAACCAAGAATGCATAAAAGAGTAGGAAGAATGTGCCACTCAGCGGCCGGCCGAGTGTCGATGCGCTGTACCAAAATTACTGGAGGGGTCGCGATTCGCGACCCCTCCAGTAATTTCAGGACAGGTTGCGAATTTCGCGACCCCTCCAGTAATTATTGCGCACGCGCTTTATTGCAGCGCAACCTGATTTCTGAGCAAGAATGACGTCAACAAAATGTTTAGTGGTTTTCTACAACGGTAATTCATCGCATAGTTGGTGTAAGATCTTCAATCATCACAATAACTAAAATAAGTGTCCAATTGCAAGGCAAGATTGCAAGATATCTGTGAAATGCATCAGGCTTTTTGCATTTGTGAATTTTTCCATTTTGAACGTAGCATATGAGCTTGGCCATGTACACATGCCACCTGCTTGCATATTCCAGCTTTTTTTACCTTTCTTTCCCTTTATCATGTTGCCGTAGACTTGAGAAATCAACGGCGGCAGCTTTATTCCCAAAGACAGATTGAATAACCCGCTAAAAAATCAGGTTGCGCTGCAATAAAGCGCATGCGCAATTACTGGAGGGGTCGCGAAATTCGCGACCCCTCCAGTAATTTCAGGACAGCGCATCGACACTCGGCCGGCCGCTGAGTGGCACATTCTTCCTACTCTTTTATGCATTCTTGCTTAAACGGTAGCTGCCTTCTCTAATCTAAACCTTGATCTAAGTGAAATTGAGAAAATGTAAGCAATGATTAGTAATCATTTGACGAACCCCCTCCCCCTCATGCAATTACGTAATTTTTGCACCCCGAGTGTATTATAAATAATTTATTTTGAACTGTCAATACAGCTTTTCCATTTCAGATGCCATTTTTGCCTAATTTTTTTATAAAAATCGCCGATTACTAGTCAGAAAATTGGGAGAATGTAGTGTTGGGCTTGTTTCCTACCTAAACAGACTCGTTCTGTTACATGGTGTTTTGTCTGTCAGAGCAGTGTTTCTATATAGAAAAGTATTACAACTGAAAACAAACTGCCAATTTGGATTTCAAGTCTTCTAAACCTTCATATTTTCAGGCGAAGAAGAGGATTCTGAAGGCAAGCAGAAGGCGAGACAACGCAAGAAAGGCGGAGACAAAGAGAAAATGGCCAATGGCAAGCCGGGAGGCAGTCCGGAAGGGAAGAAGAAGAAATAAACCATTTCTACCGTCCTTCGTCCACCTACTGCATATTTCTCTGTCATCTTTCTCTTCTCACTTTGTACGGTCAGGCACGTAACGCCGTTTATGGTACCGGTACCTAGGCTAGTGACACCATAGTCACCTAATATGGTGTCGGTACCATAAACGGGGTTATGTGCCAGACTGTTGTATTGTCTAAAGTTTACGCTTCGAGCGGATGAGCTATTTGAAACGTAAATTTCTTCTGAGTGTACTATACATATTCTAGCAACCACTGTTTTGACCAGTATATGCATTCTGTTTGTTTTGCGCGTTTGTTATTGTTGTTGGTTATTATTATTATTATTTTCGCATTGTTATTATTATTATTCTGCTGTTAGCCGTGCAATTTTTGATAGGTACCGGATTATTTTTTCGTCTACACTCGATTGAAGCACGGTGACGGAACGACTGAAGAAAGTGAAATTGAATTGATATCTGGGGTATAAACCGCCCTGATGGGTTAAGTAAGAGTAGAATGTGTGATAAGTTTGTGGAATGTGCGTTTCTTGCCTGTTTGACAACTGGATAAGATGGTAAAGACATGATGTTTTGGCGTTATAGATTGACATGCATAAAACTTTAGTCTTTTACTGTATAGAGTGGCAAGTCCTCAGAAAATGGTTTTTTATGAATGTAAAAATGTCTCTCCTAAGGAGTCTCCTACCTACAGTGGGAAAATATCGAAATTATTAAAACATATTAATATAACTATACATATATGTTTTTCGCCAATCAAACATATAAATAACACATAGTTATATGTTTCTGAAATTTGAATATGCACATATTTTTAAACATAAAACATATTTGAGTAAAAGACGCTTATTCACAAATTTTGACTTAATTTTCGATAATTCAAGCTTGAGATACTGAATTTCCTGTTTAAAACGGTTTGTAATAATTTAGATAGCATACTAAGACTCAATAAGTTTAAGTGAAAGTCAGATTTTGGAAAAGTTTACTGTCAAACAGCAACCAAAAGTCTTGAAATCATAAATTCCTATAGCAAAAATATGTATATATTTCCAGAAACATATTGGCCTCAAAAGATATAAACACAAAACATATTTGACATGCAAACATATTGAGAAACATAAACATATATGTTTTCCCAAAAACAAACATATTTATGTTTTAAAACATATACATAAAACATATATGTTTCCCACAGTACTCCTACCGTAGAGCCTACCATGGGCTGTTTCATTCATGGGAACTTTATTTTCCTGCCTTTTCTGTCAAATGCAATGGAACAGGTATTGTTGTTTGGTATTGGATTTCCCGAATGTGTACGGTAATTTGTGGATACACATCCAGAAAAACAATGAGTATTTTTATGTGTATTGTACTGAAAATGCAATTTTTTGGCTTGATTTTTAGTGAAAAATCAGACTTACCATGGTCAAAACCAGGATACCTTTGAAATTGAGTTACTTAGGGCCATGTTTAGGCTTTGTGAGTATATCTAGCAAATTAATAGCAAGTTATTTTCACCTGAAGGCTGAGCAAGCAATTTAATAGTTATTTAATTTCAAAATAAATTTACTCGGAAACACTAAAAATGAGCCCGAAAATTGCTGCCGACCCAACGTTGAGGGGGTGTAGCTGCGGTTCCAGGGGGTTGCTGGTGGCCGGGCATGCACCGTTGGTCTTCGACTGTGCTCTATTTTGACAGTTATTAATATCAGCCAGATCCGTGAGATCACCCTGCTTTCCCCCTCAAAGCTGACTTTCTCGCAAAATGCATCTTAAAATTGGCTGGTTCTAGTATAATATTAAAATTGAAATAAAACGTCACTATTAAAATTACACTAGGTAGAACCGCATATTCAGGTAAAAGAGACGAAACCTAAAATTCACTTCAAACATCAGTCCACGGTAGAACTCGATCCCTTTACGACTAAAATGAAACATGGCTCTACTGATTGATACCTCCAACGCGACGATTGCTGTCACTTTCGAACTTCAATACATATTGGGGGTTAGAGGGTTGCCCCTGGCTAGTACGAAAGCCGTAATCGCGGGTGAGAATTGCTAAAATTGTCTGTAAAACAGCGTTTTTTAGCTGTTGTATTCCAGCCCCGACTAGCGTTTTTACCCGAAGCTGGTACAGTACGTATTCTGCGCGATTTCCCTGATCTTCAAGTCTTAGTCTGGGCTAAAATGGATTTGCAATGCCCGAGCTCTGCTAAACTGAAAGAAAGAGGGGAGATGGGAATGGCTAAAACGCAACAAGGCAGTGACCAAACTCAGTGTCTCGCAGCGCAGGATGCTGTTTCACCAGCTTGCAGTTACAACTGCAGGTTCTGTTCAATTTTTAGTTGATCAGTGATTTCACGTTTAGTTCACACCCCATACCCTGAGCCGATTTTTTCGACCCCTCCGTTTTTCTGCCAAGTATTTTTTGCAATTTCAGACACAAAAATTGATAAACTCGTTTGTAAAACACCACTTTTTAGCTGTGTTTAAGTCCAAATTAGCGATTTTTAACGATTTTTAGCCGAAAAATTGCGATTTTTGAGCGTTTTTGAGTGCCAAACCCCTCCCTAGATTTGGGCTCAGACGCCGCGCCCCGGCCGGCGCCAGAGCGCCTAACCCCTATCCCCCTTCGGGGGATGACCTATTACTGTACATGTATGTTGTCACTTGTATGAGCTTTGTAGGATTTGGCCAAACAAAACTCCTGACAAATACAGGCATTGATATTTTTCCGAAAAAACCTCGGTCTGTTTTTTTCAGTTTTTTTTTCAAAATAGCGGGAAAAGCTCCAGCTCAAGTTGTGAGTATCCTAGTCTGGTTTTATGATTCCTGACGCTTTCTAGCACCTTCCTGAGTCTTTTCAGAACAGAAATACTCATCCTACATAGATATAAATCACAAAACAGCCATGCAACAGTCCCTAACAGGCTCCATCAATAAACTCCAAATGCAAATTTTCATAACAACAGTTTGCCTTTTTGTTTTAGATTGACCAATTTCGTCTTTTCTGTTGTTTTTCTAACAGTTTTGATTTAGTCTGGTCTATTATATGACACAAAAGTCTATTTTTTAACTGAAAAATGACATAAATTAGCTATTTTTACCTTGAGTTTATTCCGCAATTTTTGTTTTCCCGACCCTTAGGAAAAAACCGTTTTTTTTCGAAAAAAAAAACACACTTCACATCCCTCGACAAATAATGATAATAATAAAAAATCTTTTCATTTGGTTGAAAATGACGGAGCTTGAAGTTATTCGGAAAACTGAAAAATAGGTCAGGACAGTTATTTTCGACCGACACTGTTGTATGTCCTGCTGATGTTTAACTTAGTTAGCGTAGTGTACGAGTGCGTTGAGTACGAAAAAACTGGATTCAGTCATTTTCAACCTGTCACTTTGCATCTGGCACAGCGAGGGCAACTTATTTACAGTCTGTAAAACCAAAGCCTAAAACCAAAACAGGTCTCTCAACGGCCCTACAGCCTTATCGTGTAGAACACTTACTACTAACTGCCACACTACATAGATAGACAGATAGTAGTAGTAATAGAGTTGAAAGAAAAGAAGAGATGCCCTTAGCTGAGCACTTCCAATGGCTGCACAGCAACCGATTCTTCGAGAGCACGCCCATCACCGGTCCGGCCCTGATTCAGGCGTCCAATTCGCGTCTCGAGCGCCTCTTCTGGTACGTGATGATCGTGGTCTGCACCGTGCTCACCATCAACAACGTGGTGCAGTTGATCGATCAATATTCGTCAGGCGAAACCATGACCAGTCTATACATTGGACGCTCTGAACTAGCTCTCTTCCCCAATATGACCTTCTGTGTGCAGATGAAACTGCCCGAGATCAGTCGTGAGTTCACCACCAAACGCACGCGCTCCAAAATGCGCAAGAGCAAGGGACTCAGCAATGTCACCTATGTGCAAGTGGAAGTGGACAGGGGACTGGAGCGACTGACCACCAAGGATCAGTTCCTGGGAGAACGATGGAGTTATGTATTCATCCCTCTGTTATTTAGGTAAGATTCTCTGGTCGATTTATCGTGTGGTTGGAAGTAACTACATTGAGGAATAGATATTTTTCAGAAAAAACATTGGTTTGTTTTCTTCAAAAACGTACCTAGGAAAAAAATTCCAGCTCAAGTATTCTATTCTACTCTAATCTGTTCTGTCTCCTAATGCGTTCTAACGCCTAACTGTGATTTTCAGACAAATTCACGCGTTTTATGGAGTCCAAAATTTGTAGCCTTTGTGCTTGGAATTAAAAAAAATTGGCTCAAGAATTGCTTCCCATAAAAACGGGGGTGGGTGAGGTCGATTCTCGGGGTTTGGCCATGACCACAATAGGGCCGGCACAGTTGGTGTAGTGGTTTAGGCCACATGGCCACTGTGCGTGACGTCGTGCGCTCATCCACTCGGCGGGGCAAGTTTCTTGCCGCAAAGAGTTGGTTGTCGGCATAAAGCTTCACCCAGGCCACCGAAAACTGGTTACAGCGAGTAGGTAAAATGGGAACCAACTGGATCTGCCGTTGTACCGAAAGCCGCTCCTAAAAGCATGCCGCGTTGGAGGGAAGATCAACGACGTCAGGAGCTGTCTGAGAAACCAGCAATAAGGCCAATACCGGTTTGGCCACTTGGCCGGGCGGCCGTTGGGAGCTGTCGGCACCATGATGTCACCACGCCAGGCACTCTCTTAGTACCTGGCGCCCAACAGCATGGCTTGAGTGGCTTGGCAGTGAAAGAAGGGCAAACGTCCGAGATGACGATATAAGGGGTAACGAAATGGACCGTGCAGGTCTGATCGTAGGGCTGTACATCGTACAGCCCCCCCGCCAGATCGGATCGGATCGGATCGGGACCACAATAGGTGCGGCAGATGTGCGGTGAAGCTCTGACGAATACATAAATAGTATACTGGTACGACAAAACACCCGACTAGTTCAAAGTATAAGGCAGCCCCTTTGAACTATAATTGAAACATTGCTTTTGCAACCGCACATGTAACAAACACCGGTAGAAACAAAACAATTTTTCGGTTCAGCTCACCTGAACGGTACATTTTACACAACTGCTGCGGACAACAAGCTGACATTTCTGGCTTTACGGCTTTCAGATGTTCGGTCGGCTTCCGATAGGTTGTTTTCAGAATGTCTTGGTTTAGTGCAGTAAACTGATAGACTGAACGTTATTTTTTGAATCATTTCAACTGCAAGCGTCATCTGAACATCTAAAACAACAATTTTTGAGTTTGCGACTGATTGAAAACGCGTTTCCGAGGGGTCTGAAATACCTTTCCCATACGTTTACCATCAATTTTTTGCTTTCCGATAGGTTGATATGGCGTGGTCATTTGCAAAGGGATAATTCGGTCAGTTCAGGTACTTCGCTGCACTTCGTCTGCTGGAAGTGAATCCAAAGCTGATCCAGTGGAATCGCTGGAACAGTTCGATGTCACTGACAGCCAAACCGGCCTTGCGACACTTTCTCGACTCAAAACCGAACCGAGTCAACGTTTCTGCAGCCATTTACTCCATCCTCAACCACACCCACAGCCTCGGCATCTCAGACGCAGAACTCTACCGTAAACTCTCCACTGAACTACTGTACTTGTCCGGCTTCCGAGTCAGATATGCAGAGCGCAACCTGGCTTACACTGACAACTGGACCTTGAAGCCGAAGCTCAAGCTGCTCTTCTACAAAAACTCCAAGCTCATAATCCAGGGCTTCTGCTTTGGACTGGATTTGAGCGAATGGGACTTGGGAAAGTACCAAAAAAGGACGGTTGACTCCACTTACGCGAGGCTTGACTTTTCCTTTGGACTGGCTAATAGGGATAAGCTGTTAAAAGAGGCTTACGGACTGCCGATGCGCTTGCTTAGACCGCTGTTTAAAGGCTTGATGGGCGGCACGTTGAGGGAGGAGAACTTTGAGAAGCTGGAGATATTTTTGGGCGACGAATTCGGAGTCAACCAGTTTCTGGGCTACCCGGCCTTGTCGGCTGACATTGGAACTACTGTAAGAGCTCATGTCACCACTGCTGCCACCTACAAATCCATTGCACAGTGAGTTCAGCACAGTTGGTGTAGTGGTTTAGGCCGCAAAGGTCGTGCGTTCATCTACTCGGCGGGGCAAGTTTCTTGCCGCAAAGAGTTGGTGGTCGGCACAAAGCCCAACCCAGACCACCGAAAGCTGGTGACAGCGAGTAGGTAAATGGGAACCGACTGGAGCTGCCTAAACACCTAAAGCTAGAATAGCAACCACACAAGTGTTGGGACAAACGGGAACGGGGACAGCTACCACTGAGACCCGCCCGAGCATGTGTTTAGCCTAGTAGCGAAGGAAGGGCAGGATGTGGGTGTGCGTGATGGACCCACAGCCCGGACAATCCGTCCATCCTAGGCAGGCACTGAAGTACATACTGTTTGCAGTTGTTCACCCCATGAAACAAAGGACCAATGCACGTTGCACTGCAAATCAAACACCATCAGTAAAGCCTGTGACTGCACACCTATACTGTATCTGACGTCAACAGGCAACAGCTCTGGGCCACTGTGCAGTTTGCAGCGCTACAAGCAATGTTTGAGTGACTCCATGGTCACCCAATATAGCAGCTGCATCAGCAAATGTCAACCGGCTTGTTTCAATGCTGAGTACGATCTGAAGCCCCACAAAACAAGACAATATGCTAATTATGAGAGAGCTGTTATCTATCTCTTTCGGAAGGAGAATGAGTACCCTGTTTTTGAAGAGAGCCCTGCCCAAAGCTGGGAGAGCTTCTTTGGAGAGCTGGGTAGGTTTTTATCAAAATGGTACCGGGTTTTTCCATGTAAACGCCCCCAAATAGTGGCCCCTGGGCGATTATTTGGAAAACCTTTCCAAATAAACGCCTCTGGGCGGATATTCAGAGAAAACATTTTGTTCTGGAAGAGATGAAAAATGGGTTAAAACTCAGAACCGGGGCGAAAAGCATGACTGTGTCAGTATAGAAACACAAAAGTATCAGTTTTTGTCGAAAAATCAGTCCAAAAAATTCAAATCATAGACAGGCTGAAAGCAGTGGCCATTTCAAATTTACTAAAAGTTTAACAATGCAGATACGCAGAAGACGTCTCTTTACCGTTTCTGAGCAACAAGACAACAAAGAATTCTGACCAGTTTAGCTTATATCAAACAACCATTCATGGAAAATTCTCAAAAAGTGGGAGGGTGCCCCCATGAAACGACGCAAGGCGATTTTTGGGGAAGGGGGTCCGAAAAATCGGGATTTTGGTACGACGACGTTTATGGACGGCCCTTTTATCGAGACCGAGCATAGACCGCAAACGTCACAACGTGCTTGCCCATTTACCGAGTAAGTGAAAAACCATCAAATTCTGCTCGTTTTCTTTCTCGGCGTCGGCATGACTAGATTTCTTTTAAATGCAACAAAAACTCTTCCACTGAGGCAAAACTTACATATTTTTGCTGAAAAAAAAACACAAAAAGTATGACTTTGCGCTCATTCCAAACAGCTAGCGACCTGTTTATTAACTATTTGGAATTATTTGGTATAGAAAATACCATCTGGTATTTGGTATTTGGTATTTTTTATACCATTTGCATCCCTAATCTTGCGTACTCTTCAAATATATAGCCGCCCCTGGGCGTTTACTTAGATTAGAATTGGAGCTGTGAAAAGTGCCAAAACTTAATAGACGCCCATGAGGTTATTTACGGAAAACCCTGTACCTATATTTTGTGCACAAAAATAGCTAAGGTTGGCCTTGGACGTGCTTAGAAACCCTATATTAGAGTAAATTCAGAGCATTTAACCTACAGCCCTTACTAGCAGAAGCAGAATCCATTTCTACGTAGTAGTACCCCACATATAGTCACGCTTTGCGTGCGGCTGTTTGTTAACCATAAATGTGATTGGAAAATGAAAGTGCAAAAAGTGATTGGCCAGTCATATCTCAATCACGCTTTTTGTCAGACAATGCAGTGCAGCATGCGACGCGTGATTGGCCAGTCACAGCAAATCACGCTTTTTTGAAAATTTCAGTGAATGCAGATACATTCACTGCGTGATTACCATCTTTTAGGCACGCATTTGCATGTCCCTATGGCCAGGCACGCAAAAAATTTCTGCGTCTAAGAGATACAGAGCTTGTTAAAACGGTGCCTGTATTTTTTGCGCAAAAATAGCTAATAATAAGCTAACTGGCGTACTAAAGTAAGTCTTAAGCTGCTCTAAGTTAAGAATTGCAGGTGGAACACTAGATTTCTATCTGGGAATCAGTGTAATTGCGTTGGTTCACTTGGCTCTGTATGTGGTGAAACAAATCATCTACGCTTTCAAGCCGCAGACCAAAGTGGGACGAACTATTAGAGGTTCAACGGAGCTAAAATCTCACAACGAACTGCAGCCTTTGGATGGAGGTTTAGGTGAGCTTGATTTAGGTTTATTTGGCTGAATGACTATGTACAGTTTGCTTTAGAAGAAACGAAAACAGCAGTAGCACGATTGCAAAATCAGTTGGATAAAGTCAGCCACCGGATTGAGGAGAGACTGGACCAGTTTGAGAAAAGATTAGCTCAGCTCTCTAAAACCTGAGAAGTGTGATGATTGCTTAGCCAAAGACATAAACATAACTGTATGTATGTATGTAGGTATGAACGTTTATTCAGGGGATATTCAGTCCAAACAGGAAACTATAACAGTCAGGCACTAAACCCCGTTTATGGTAGCGACACCATATACGGTGCCGGTACCATATATGGTACCGGTACCTTAGGTAGTGGTACCATATATGGTACAGTCACCTTCGGGGCCTGTGGTGGTACCATCGAGGGTAGTTGTACCATATATGGTACCACTACCCTCGGTACCGGTACCATATATGGTACCGGCACCTTATATGGTGTCGGTACCATAAACGGCGTTAAGTGCCTGACTGTATAACTGCAATGTTCACCCAATTTACTGCATAGTGTTGGTATGAAAGCAGTGTTGTTTTTCTGCACAAAAATGATTGGTGAAGATAGATCTGTATTCCAGTATAATATAATCTGAACAGTTGTTCAATTGCAGTCTTCAAAAGTTACTTACATTCTGATCGGTGCTATTATTTGAATGCACTCCACTCTATATATTATTTCCGCGTGCCAAATTACATAAAATAGGCCGTTGTCCACTTAGACCAAGCTCAGCTTGCCGAAAAGATAGAGACGATGTCAACTCAGCTGACAAAACTCACCAATCACCTCAATCAGGTGTCAATGTCAACCCTGTGCATCATGCGAGTGGCAAAGATATATGTGCCTTCATCAGTGCTGCAGACACCAAGAATGGACTACCTGTTCCTAGCTCTACAATCTCACAGGATAAGGCGCACGTTGAACTTGTGCGCATTTGTGACTGGGAACGCGAAATGCGAGAGCTATCCATCACACTCACTGTACCTAAAGATAGTTTCGACGTTTTAAAAGAAGGAATAACTTGCCCGTGTGAAAGGATATGTTTCATTAGACTCAAAAAAGGGGATGTGTTTAAATAAAGGTAGTCTTGAATTGTCGTGCAGAAGGTAATATACAGGTAGCTACTGTAGCTGCAACCTACGTAGTAGCGTGGGTTTGTATATCCAATTATACATATACAAATTTGTATTAATATACAAATGTTTCGGATATACATACATATACCAACAATACATGTAACAGGGGGTCTGGGGGGTCTGCCCCCCACCCGACTTAGGCCAGACCCCCCGGATGGGGACCCCCCGAGACGATTTTATCTTTTAGAGTAAAAAATTTGGTAAATTTAGCGTATTTTGGCTATTTTTATGCTGTAAACTGACTTGTTTTCCACATCACGTTTGCCATTTTATGCATTTTTAGGCATTCTTTTCAATGTTTCTCCAAATCTAAACATCCCAAAAGTAGGGAAGGCGATGGGCAAGGTATTTTTTCGTGTTCGTGATTGTTTTGAAAAAAAGGCGAATTAGGCAAAAGGGTTTCAAAGGTTGTGAGTACTGTAGACTTCCGGCTTTCGAATGATACAAGAATTTGCTGTACTCCACAAACGGTGTTAAAGTCCCTTAATTTTTGCCATTTCAGTATTTTATTGCATGCAACGCAAGCAATCATACTTTTTCGCATTAATTTAGCTAGCTACGTGGATATTCACATCCTTCTAGTAGATTTTAAACAATCAAGTGGGTTGCATCTTCGTAACTAACGCCATAGACGTTCGAACGTGCAACCAAATCCTAAAAAACTGCGTATTTTGTATTTGGCGCGCTGCTGCCACAATCAGAATAGCAAAGAGTTACTGTACTTGTTACTTATCATAAGCGGTCCTTTACCCCTTTTCCGTAACCATTTTAGCCAAATCTATTCCATAGTTTTAGGCTCAGTCTTATTATGGTTAAGCTTCTGTTTGACCTGAGCCATGCTTTTCTTACTAAGCTCAGGCTTGAGTCTATAGACTAACGCAATGCTTTTGGGCTCTTGATGCGATGGTGGGGGGAATGGTTCGCGAAGGAAGCAAATTGATTTTTGTTTCCGGTCTTTTCGTTGTTATCTTGCTTGTTTTATTGTGTTTCAGGAACACTCAGACAAGCGGTTGGTTGTACTTTTAATTTACAAGCTATTTCACTGAAGCATGAATGACGTGTTTGTGAAAGTCAGACACAACGACCTTTTACCCAAAGGAGCTGTGCTGGCGATGTTTAGAGGGCTGAGCAATTGCGATAAAACCTGTGTCGACTCCTATGTGGCGCTCTGGTGAGCTTAAATTATTATTACTTTTCAACAAAACAAATTGGCAGCATAGACACGGAACACTAACAGCCTTTCCGTTACAAAGCATCTATTTTCTATACGCTGTGAAACATTTATAGTACGTACGTATAGTGCAACCAATGCTATGAAAAGCCACTAAGTCAACTTGATCCAGCTTCTCCTTAAGCAACATAGCATTAGGTACTAAGGTGTATGTCCATACATGTAACAGGGGGGGTCTGGGGTGGTCTCCCCCCCACCCGAAATAGGCCACACCCCCCCCCCGGATGGGTACCCCCCCCCCCCCGAGACGATTTCACCGACCCCCCCCCTTTCCGATTTTTCTGGCAAGTAAATTTTCGAGCAAATTTTTGCAATTTTTTACAATTTCACACACAAAAATTGCCAAAATCGCCTGCAAAACAGCACTTTTTAGCTGTATTTCAGCCCAAATTAGCGATTTTTGGCAATTTTTAGACAAAAAATTGCGATTTTTTCGATTTTTGAGCGTTTTTTAGTGCCCACCCCCCTCCCCCAAAATTTTGGCTCAGACCCCCCCCGGCCGGCGCCAGACCCCCCCCCAACCCCCCTCCCCCCATCGGCGGGTGACCTGTTACATGTATGTGTATGTCCGACGATTTTGACGTTGATTACAGTGTATGTCTGAAGTTGAAAAAATTGCGAAAATTTGCGAAAAAAATTGCTTGCCAGAAAATCGTAGTGAGTCGGAAACATACATGTAACAGCTCCTGGCCGACCTGGGGGACGAGGTAGGGGGTTTTTCCTCAGGTGCGGAGGTCGGGAGGGTTTCCGACCAGAGGGGGGTCCAAAATTTCAAAAAGCCCCGAAACGCCTGGAAATGCGTTTTTGGCATGTTTTTGTCAGTAAGGACGCTAAAATCGCTGTTTTAAGCTGCTAAATAGCGTTTTAGAGCTAAAAACAAGCAAAAAATGACAAAAAGCTTCCAAAAACCCCGATTTATCTTAAATATGAGGCAGTGGGAACGCCAGATTCGGTTTCTAAAGGCTTTTGTAGCGAATTTTAGGCTACAAATTAGTGATTTCTGAGCCAGTTTAGTAGTACTGGAGCCACTACTGGTACTTGTATTTTTAGGTCGGGGGTCCCTTAACCTCTCTCGGTGGGAGTGAGGGGTGGCCTTTCCAGCATGGGTTAACCCCCAAATCCCCCTAGTACATGTATGGTCGGAAAAATCGTCTCTGGGGGAGGGGGTCTGGCCTAAGCCGGGTGGAGGCAGACCCCGTCCGGACCCCCTGTTACATGTATGGTAAGTTGCCAGTTTAAAGTAGGGTGTCAGTTTGTAAGAGAAAGAGTGTTTGTTTAGTTATCACAAAGGGGAGCCGGTTTTCGGTCGAGCAACTCTGTCAGCTGCAGGTCGCCTGGTTGCCTGGTTTCCTTGGGGCGGACACGAAATGTATTCTAAAGACATGGACGAATTTTCTATTCTAACCAATTGTGGTAAACTAGTCTATTACAGAATTCTTGAAACTGCATACAGTACGTTTTTGTTGTCTGTCCAAAAATATACCACCTGGCCACTTTTCGCGAATACCTTTTCATGGAGGCGTCTTAGCGGATTGGCCATCAGGACCAAAGTTGTAGGTTGAGCCCCGGTCTGTGGTAAATCCTAATCTGCGCTACGTTTACTCTGAACACTAATTTGCGGTACAGAAAAATAATCTTTCTCCAAAATTGCGATGAAAATGAGATGACTGCCTAATTCGATTCTAGACTCTTTGGGAGTCCAGTGATGCTTATGCTTCTAAGACATTTCTAGGTCAAATCATTCCAGAGGTATGGCCAGTCAAATTTTGCAAAAATTGCGTTTTGCTGTTTGTGTTTTGACTCCAAAAAGGTCTGTTTTAAAGCATTTTAGGACGTCCTAGCGACAAAGGATTCCATTCAAGTACACCTGGAAAGTTCTGAAGAAAGTTCGCTACAGTTCCAAGTACAAGATTGTTGAGCGAGACGGCTATTCTCCGTGTGTGGTAAACCAATTTTCTTTTTTCTGTGTGGTCTAATTTATAATTAGCTTTCAGATCCAGGAAGCTTCCTACCCGGAACATGGAAAGATTGGCGAAATGCTTGGAAAGGTATGGTTTATTCGCAGTGCGGATCGGAATCAGAATCGGCGCCCGGTGCGTCTAACGCACTGATTAGATATTTATTTTATAAATCGTGATTCTGTTAGCTGAATATGATTTTAGCGAGATTAGACCATTTTGAAGTGAAAGAATTATAATTTAGGTCAGAGTTTACTGCGATATGGCTTGGACTAGCTATGGAGGAAAGGAACACGTGCACCAGGGTGACAGCTTCCAGACCTGCTATGTGCTCTGTCGTAAAATCTTATCCTGAGTTGGTTCTCACAAAATAGACTCGATTATTTGTTCGTACGTGCATGCATGTGTATTTGCAGTACTGAAAAGAGACAGTTTTGTGTGTACATAAACAATTCAGGCATGTGCTCATTGCTGGTTACAACGTACAGTATGTAGTTTGGCACCATACATGTATCAGGAGCTGTAGCCCCACTGATTTGGTTTGAAAGGCAGGGCTCATGTCTATACATACAAATTTCTGTGGTATGCACCCCGCATGCTAGTTCGTACATTCTTTTATCAAGCAAAGGCCTTTTAAAGTACTGTTATTTTACTATAGTGTAGTAAAACAAAAATTAGTGAAATCGGGGCTGCTTGGTAGTACAACAAAAACAAAAATTAAATTGAAGGGCTGAATTTGTAGCGGACTGATTCGACCAGGTGGGTTGAGAAAAAATTCTGGGGTAGCTGGTATGGTTACTAACAAGTAAATACGCTGAAATATTTGTATTTTCTCCGAAAATAGTAAAAATGCGCTAATTTCGGTTCAAATACGACTGTTTTACAGGCAAGTTTAGTTTCTGAAACTGTAGAAAATTGCAAAAATTTGCTGAAAAAATTACCTTATGACACTGAAGCTGATTACAGTATAGGAGTATGGGTGATGATTGGCAAGTAGTGTATTGTAATTCTGTCTGTGTTTGCACCTACCAGTACCTACCTGGCTGCATTGCAAGCAAGTGATTATGCCTCATCTGCTACTACTGATGACTACGCGTGTGCGGTGATGTATGTATAGATTTACAGGATATAACCATAGTTGCTGTTGTAAGTCAGTTCACCCACCGTCTACACAGCTCTGGCTTGTGTACTAACTTCATTCAGTCATACAAATTGGGTATAATTTTATGTACATGATGCCACGGTTGGGGAACTTATTACCATACATGTAACAGGTCATCCGCCGATGGGGGGAGGGGGTTGGGGGGGGTCTGGCGCCGGCCGGGGGGGTCTGAGCCAAAATTTTGGGGGAGGGGGTGGGCACTAAAAAACGCTCAAAAATCGAGAA
Source organism: Sabatieria punctata (assembly GCA_030248155.1). NCBI lineage: Eukaryota > Metazoa > Nematoda > Chromadorea > Araeolaimida > Comesomatidae > Sabatieria > Sabatieria punctata. The sequence continues at coordinate 122,875 of JASANB010000617.1, read as the reverse complement.
AAATCGCAATTTTTGGCCTAAAAATCGCCAAAAATCGCTAATTTGGGCTGAAATACAGCTAGAAAGTGCTGTTTTGCAGGCGATTTTGGCAATTTTTGTGTGTGAAAGTGTAAAAAATTGCAAAAATTTGCTCGAAAATTTACTTGCCAGAAAAATCGGAGGGGGGGTCAGTGAAATCGTCTCGGAGGGGTCCTATCCGGGGGTGGGGGGTCTGGCGTAAGTCGGGTGGGGGCAGACCCCCCAGACCCCCCTGTTACATGTATGCTTATTACCAATGAAGCAAATTTATTTGTTATTGTTGTGTGATGAGGGTTTTATTGTCGCTAATACAAGCCGCTTGTTTTGAGCAACAGGGTGTCTCAAAAAATGTTCACATTTCTTTTTACTGCCATTTCTGCAAATTTTGACCAAATAGGCTGAAATTTGGATCATAGGTGCCAAAATTCGGGGAATTTTATGTGTTAAAGTTTGGTGCAACAGGTTTGACTCAATCAGGAGAAATCTAAAAAAAAGTGAAATTTGGTAATTTCAATAGTGAAAGCCTGTCACCGAAAAATGGAAACATTTCTTTTTCGTGTATCTTTCCTAATTTTTGTCGGAATTGGATGAAATTTGGAGTGTAAATGCAGAAGTTCAGGCTAATTCGTGTGTAAATAGTTGACGCATGAACTCCAACGCTATCGTTAGAGTTTAGGCGATAATGTAACGTAACGCTTTTTCGGTGACCGGCTTTCGCTATTGAAATTGCCAAATTTCACTTTTCTTGAAATTTCTCGAGAATTAGTCAAGCCTAGTGCACCAAACTTCAACACATAAAATTCCCCGAACTTTGGCACCTATGGTCCAAATTTCAGCCTATTCGGTCAAAATTTGCGGAAATGGCAGTAAAAAGAAATGTGATCATTTTTTGAGACACCCTGTATGTATATGCATCACAAGCGATTTGTTTTACAGTCAGGCAGTTAACGCCGTTTACTCGGACCATGTATGGTGCCGGTACCTTGGCTAGTGGCCATTGATGTCGGTACCACATACTGTACCATACCGCTACCATATATGGTACGAAATCTGAAGGGAGTGGTAGGTACCATATATGGTAACAGTACCAAGGTAATAATGGTACCATATATGGCGCTACTACCACAGTGGCCTAAAGTTGGAGTAGCATGCCACTAGTTTAGGTACAGTCACCATATTTAGTGCCAATACCGTACTGTACTTAAACTGCGTTAAGTGTCTGACTGTTGTACTTTAGAAATTATTGGCCTCTAGAGCCAAGAATGACTGATGTGTTTGTGAAAGTGAGACACAACGACCGATTGCCCAAAGGAGCTGTGCAGGCGATGTTTAGAGGACTGAGCAATCGCGATCAGACCTGCGTCGACTCCTACGTGGCCCTCTGGTAGGTTGTTGCATTTAAAACTAGTCTACTATCTCATTTCCAACACAAAACTTACTTACGCGCGCGCGCGCGCGCGCGCGCGCGCGCGCGCGCGCGCGCGCGCGCGCGCGCGCGCGCGCGCGCGCGCGCGCGCGCGCGCGCGCGCGCGCGCGCGCGCGCGCGCGCGCGCGCGCGCGCGCGCGCGCGCGCGCGCGCGCGCGCGCGCGCGCGCGCGCGCGCGCGCGCGCGCGCGCGCGCGCGCGCGCGCGCGCGCGCGCGCGCGCGCGCGCGCGCGCGCGCCCCCCCCCCCCTTTCGCTTACTTACTTACTTACTTACTTACTTTTAACTTAAACCTTGCTCTCTTTAAGCAACACAGTACTGTAGATTTTAGAATAAAATCTGTAGAATAAGAGGGTGTCGAGTTGTTAAAGAAGTTGTGTGTATAGCGTGTTTAGGTATCACAAAGGGGAGCCGGTTTTCGGTCGAGCAACCCTGTCAGACACAGGTCATCTGATTGCTTGGTTTCCTTGGGGCGGGCAGGAACTGTTTTCTGAAGACATTGGAGAATTCAAAATTCTTACCAATTGTGGTAACTTTTCTGTTTGGGCATTGACTTATAGACTGTCGAGACATTCGAACATGTTTTTGTTGTTTTGTTCAGCCTCCTTTTAAGTTTTGTAGGACGTCCTAGTGAGAAAGGATTCAAGTACGTTTGGAAACTGTTGACGGATGTACGTTATAGCTACAACTACAACAAAGATATTGTTGAGCTAGATGGTTATTCCCCGTGTGTGGTAAATCTATTTTTCTTTTTAGTTTGTATGATTTGATTTATAAGGAGTCTTCAGGGGTGTATCCCAAAAGCGCACAAATCAAAAGCGCACATCCCAGAAGCGCACTTCCCATAAGCGCACGCTCAGAAAGAGCACAAGCGCACAAAAAAGCGCACAAGTAAATGATAGCAACTACAGATTGTATACAGCACTAGCACAGGTACGTAATGTATGGTGGCAGTTATGCTGGCAGTATGACAGGTTATCATCGATTGACGGCCTGACCGCCGCCCTGTTGCCTGGTTATTTGCGGATCCCAACTCAACCACATCGTGGTACTCATTCCAAAGAGTGTCTTTCGTAGGATGTGGGCGTTGGGCGTGGTGGACCAGTTCGCAGAGAGGGTTATCCGGGCAAGAAGCAGCTGCCAGAAATTGAGCTGATAGTAAATCAGAACGCACTTTAACGGGGAGACGCATAGTCTCCTGATGCAAATGAGCCACTGAGGTCATCAAATGACATCCAGTGATAGTGTGTAAGGCAGCATTTTGTAGTATCTGCAGCTTGCCAAAGTTCGAATTCGAAATATAGGACGTCCGGATTGGGACTGCTGCATAGTTGAAAGTAGGCCGGCAGATAGCCTTGAAAGTGACTAGAAGTGTTTCTTTCTGCTGACCCCAAGATGTTCCCGCTAGAGCTTTCAGGATGGAATTTCTTGCAGAGATCTTGGAGCTGGTGGCTGCCACGTGGTGGGAAAAAGTAAAGTGCGTGTCGAACACCACACCTAGGATCACCACCTAAACCACCATCTTAGGGGTCTTGTTTAGAGGAAGCCGCACCCCATTGAGGAGGACATTAGGGTGGTAGTTGGATTGGTGTGGATCTGGCGTAAACATCAGTGGTGGACTCTGTTGAACTCAGACGGGCATCTTAAAGCCTTTATATATACAGTAAAACTCTACTGTATATGTCCAGAACAGGCGTTTTATTTCACATTACTATATGTGCGCTTTCTGAGCGTGCGCTTATGGGAAGTGCGCTTCTGGGATGTGCGCTTTTGATTTGTGCGCTTTTGGGAACACCCCGTCTTCAGATCCAGGAAGCTTCCTACCCGGAACATGGAAAGGTTGGCGAAATGCTAGGAAAGGTATGTGTTTATTCGCAGTTCGCATCGTATATTTCTAAACTATTCATCATAATCGGCGCCCAGTGCGTCTAACGCGCTGATTAGATAATTGTTTAATAAATCGCGATGTTGTTGGCTTAAATATCAATTTAACGAGATTAGACCATTTTGAGATGATAGAATTATTAATTTAGGCCAAAGTTTACGGCAACATGGCTTGGACTAGTTATGGAGGAAAGGAACACGTGCACCAGGGTGACAGCTTTCAGACCTGCTATGTGCTCTGTCGTAAAATGTTGTACTATTGAATAGGTTCTTTTCTCATACACGTATCTGCAAACTTCTGCTATCTCTTTACTTTATCTTAGGCAAATCATGTATCAACCAATAAATATTCAGTTATCAGGTGTTTAATCAAAAATCAGCCAGCAAAGCTTGATAAAATAAAAATAAAAGCTCAGAAATCACTAATTTTTAGTTTAAAGTGCGCTTGAAGGGTCTTCGGCAACCGCACCGGCGTTTCCGCCGCTGTTTTTATTCAGGAAATTATTTGTAGAAGCGATTTGTCATTTTATGCTTTTTTTAACTTTTAAACTCAAACGCTGCTTATAATTACAATTTTTACCTTCTTATTGTTAATGAAAAAATGTGCTGGAAATGCACTTCTAGTCGCTCTGTAACATTTTCAAATTCTGTAGCCCTTGCCTGGATTATACCCACTCCACCTTTGCTGGGAGGTAACGTAGAACTTGCTATAGGCCCGCTCAGCTGTCCCGGTGCTGTTACATGTACATGTATGAATGAAAGATTTTAGTCTTTGTACAATATATACTGTTTAGTAATGTTTTTGCTGTGGCGCCTGCCTACTGTAATTTTAATAGTGAAATTTTATTTTAATTTAATATTAATTTAATAGAACTAGCCGCTTTTAATTTTAATTTAATATTAATATAATAGTCCCCTGTTAATTTTAATTTAGATTTAATATTAATACTATTAAATAACAATTTAATAGTATTTTAATAGCATTTTAATAGTATGTTCTAAAATGCAGTCGAAAAGTTTTGGTCACACTTCCGCGAACTGGCAAAACAACATCTTTTGCTTGAAGTTGTTAGTGTTTAGTTGAAAAGTTAATCAGAGATGCAACTTAGAAGCATTTTTCTGTGGAAATTTATAACCATTTTTAAAATGACTTTGTCTGAACCTGGTTTTCAATTGCATTCGAACACAAGTAGCTATAAAAAAACTATTGATGCATAGATAAAGAGAAATTTTTGAAAGGAAAGACTGTTACATAGCATACTGTACATGTGACATGGGAGTCTGCCCCCACCGGACTTAGGCCAGACCTCCCCGCCGGAGCCCCTCCCCCCTCAGAAGCCCCCCTCCGAGACGGTTTCGCCGACCTCCGCCTCCGATTTTCTGGCAAGTAAATTTTTGAGCAAATTTTTGCATTTTTTTTACTATTTCAGACAAAAGAATTGCTAAAATCGCCTGCAAAACAGCCATTTTAGCTGTATTTCAGCCTAAATTAGCGATTTTTGGCGATTTTTAGCCAAAAATTTGCGCGTTTTTTTACTTTTGAGCGTTTTTTAGTGCCCAAGCCCCTCCCAAAATTTTGGCTCAGACCCCCCCGACCGGCGCCAGACCCCCCAACCCTCCTCCCCCCTTCGGCGGATGACCTGTTATATGTATGTTACATAGGTTATTGACTAGATTCATTCAGGTCCTTTTGTCATTCATTCATGCCTATTAGTGAGAAAAGTTCCACTATTTCCAAGTGAAAACCCATCCGAGATTCAGAAGGCAGTCAGAAATCTTGAATTTTCATCATTTTCTGAGGTAAAATTAGGTAACTCCTTGATTGTCAAACATGGTTTAACTATTAAAATGCTATTAAAATACTATTAAAAATGAATTTTAATATTCAGCCCCTGTGTGTATTTTTAATTTAATTTAATATAATAGTAGGGCCTCCATTTTAATATTAATACAGATTTAATACTATTAAAATGGCACTATTAATAATAGTTTCATTTTAATATTAATATACAGGGTGTCTCAAAAAAAATGATCACATTTCTCTTTACTGCCGTTTCCGCAAATTTTGACCAAATAGGCTGAAATTTGGAACATAGGTGCCAAAATTCGGGGAATTTTATGTGTTAAAGTTTGGTACACTAAGCTTGACTCATTCCCGAGAAATTTCAAAAAAAGCGAAATTTGGTAATTTCAATAGTGAAAGCCGGTCACCGAAAAAATGATCACATTTCTTTTTGCTGCCATTTCCGCAAATTTTGACCAAATAGGCTGAAATTTGGACCATAGGTGGCACAATTCGGGGAATTTTATGTGTTAAAGTTTGGTGCACTAGGCTTGACTCATTCCCGAGAAATTTCAAAAAAAGTGAAATTTGGTAATTTCAATAGTGAAAGCCGGTCACGAAAAATGTAAACATTTCCTTTTCCTGTATCTTTTCTAATTTTTGTCGGAATTGGATGAAATTTGGAGTGTAAACGTAGAAGTTCAGGGTAATTCGTGTGTAAAAAGTTGACGCATGAACTCCAACGCTATCGTTAGAGTTTAGGCGATAATGTAATGTAACGATTTTTCGGTGACCGGCTTTCGCTATTGAAATTACCAAATTTCACTTTTTTTGAAATTTCTCGAGAATTAGTCAAGCCTACTGCACCAAACTTTAACACATAAAATTCCCCGAATTTTGGCACCTATAGTCCAAATTTCAGCCTATTTGGTCAAAATTTACGGAAATGGCAGTGAAAAGAAATGTGATCATTTTTTCGGTGACCGGCTTTCACTATTGATTTAACAAATTTCACTTTTTTTGAAATTTCTCGGGAATGAGTCAAGCCTAGTGCACCAAACTTTAACACATAAAATTCCCCGAATTTTGGCACCTATAGTCCAAATTTCAGCCTATTTGGTCGACATTTGCGGAAATGGCAGTAAAAAGAAATGTGATCATTTTTTTTGAGACACCCTGTATTTAAATAACAGTACGCCTGCCTAAACAGGACAGCTTCCAAAACTGAACTGGCAGATAAAAGTTTAGTGAGCTGATTTTCACAGCTACCGTATAGTGCTGTTTATAGTACCCGGGTACTATACAGTATATGGCACTTAGGGTTTTGCCAAAATAATATTGAATCATACATGTACTAGGGGGGGGTTTGTGGGGGGGGGGGGGTTACCCCCCCCCTGCTGGAAAGGCCAAAGCCCCCCCTCACCCCCCACCCCCCCCGAGACAGGTTAAGGGACCCCTCCCCCTGACCAAAAAATACAAGTACTAGTAGTGGCTCCAGTATTAACAAACTGGGTCAGAAATCACTAATTTTTAGCCTAAAATTCACTTGAAAAGCCTTTAGAAACCGAATTTGGCGTTTCCACTGCTGATATTTAAGAAAAATCGGTGTTTTTGGAAGCTCTTTTTGTCATTTTTTGCTTGTTTTTAGCTTTAAAACGCTATTTGGCAGCTTAAAATAGCGATTTTTAGCGTCCTTACTGAGAAAAACGTGCTAAAAACGCATTTCTAGGCGTTTTGGAGCTTTTTGAAATTTGGGACCCCCCACCTGGGCGAAACCCCCCCTCGACCCCCCACCTGAGGAAAACCCCCCCCCCTACCCCCCTCCCCCCAGGTCGGCCCGGAGCTGTTACATGTATGTATTGAATCCATTTATAGTACCCGGTGCTATATGTGGCACCTGCGAAATCTGCTCTGAAACTAACAATAGTATGTGAAGTTCTTTGCCCTAATTACCGAATTGATGTTGAAAATAGGGTTATGTACAGTACATACATCAGAACCTGTATGATTGCATTATCTACTGTTTTCTTCATACAAACAAGGTTTAACACCAAAAATACTGTCTTTTTCGCACGTTTTGTATTTCAGAATAAAAATCTGTCTCCATTTATAGTACCCCGGGTACTATAAATGGCACTGAGTAAGGGTAAAAAGTAAAGTTAAAAGTAAAGTTTATTGCACACGAACTTGTTAGTAAGAAGAATGTTAAAAATTGGCGACCAGGACAAAGTCAGAGGCTCCAGTGCAAAGCGGTTTGCTGGCAGTGCACTTACGCAAACCGCAATCCTCGATTACTAATTGTTAGTTTATCCTTAAATACGCCCACCGAACGAGCAGCCACCTGCTCTTCCGTTAACAAATTCCAATGGTTGACTACTCTATTTGCAAAGAAATGCTTTTTTACGTTGATACGACTACTCTGGACTTGATCTGTGAATGTCCGCGCGATTTTCGCTGATTTAACTCAAAGAAATCGCTATGGTTTAAATCAATTAGTCTATTTTTTATTTTATAACATAGTATTAAATCTGTTTTTACCCTTCGTTTTTCTAACGTTTCAAGTTTCAGTGTTGTAATACGTTCTAAATATGGCCTCTCTGACCAGCCACATCTATAAAATAATCTCCTTGTAAAATATCTTTGTACCCTTTCAATGGCGTCAATATCTTTACATAGACATGGATTCCAAATAGGTGATCCTGATTCCACTACTGGTAATAAATAAGGGGTACCATAAACAGCACTATACGGTACTGTAGTCTGTTTGACTTTTACTGGTTATAGTGGAACTCCTTCAAAATTGTGTAGAGTAGAGTTGGACTACATTCTACAAAGGAAATTCAGGCATTTCTAATAAATTTACTCAGCAACAGTAAGTTGGACTACAAAAGAGATTCAGTCTGTATTGTTGACAGTAAAATATGCGCCCAGTGGACGAACAGAATGAATTCATTCAGAATCTTTGATAAACTTGCCATTTAGAATCTATTCGTTTGGCGTCTTATACGCAAAGCAAAGCGTAATACTTGGTATGGCCGTCCGACAATATGTAGGAGGGTTTGATTTGAATGAATCAGAGAGTTTTCAGTGCACTTGGACAGGTAGTACTAGTCTAAAATAGCAGTGTATTTTAATTTAAATTCTGAAACATTACTGGTGAGTAGTTGAGTCTGTCCAATTGGATAGCAAACTGGTTGCCTTGCTTGCTACTGCTAGCTATCCAGTTCTGTCTGTACTTTGTGCCACCATACTGACCTGGAATCAAATCTCAAAATTTATGTTTGCTTAAGTTTGTTTACTTATTTCAAAACACATCGGAACAATGGTAGGTATTTTTCACCATGCCCCGCCCAGTACAGGGATGCCTACCAAATTCACAGTTTCTATTTGATATGGTATGGAATGATACTAAAATCATTTTTTTATTTTAATACTAGTAAAACAGTGGTATAGTGCGATTTCAGTAGGTATACCAGATTCCGTCTTTGAATAGGATGAATATATACTGTTATTTTATTAATGGATATTTATTTTACTATTTACTAAATTTACTACAAATTTAGCTGTTCAGTTTAAATTTTATTTCTGTTTTATTACCAAGTAGCTCTGATTTTACTAATTTTTGTTCTTGAATAGAGGCTTAGCTAGTTTGATTTTGATTTGGTATGGTATAGTACTAGTAGAGTAGTATGTTTTAGGCATCTCTTGCCCACTATTCGATTCAGTTTAAAGTTTACATGTAGCGAAGAAAATGTGGCTAAAATCGGTAAAATAGAATAATTTAATTTGTGATTATTGATAACGAACGCCGGTTTCTTTGTCGGTTGCGTGTCTAACTATTTCTTATGCATCTATACAGACTAAAGATGTTGTCGAAACCAAATACATAACTAAGAGCGCAGCCAGGTGAAGCTATCGGTTGGCAATGGAAATTATCTTTATTGCCAGAGGCGGCCCGGCTAATTGGCCGTTGATTCAATGGCACTGCCAACGGAAGGAGGCTAGCAATTCCTCATAGGCTTTTACGCCACTCTCCCTCTCACTCCGCTCGCATCCCATCGGTGACAGGAAATTGGCCCCTCCGCCCGGCGCTTCAGCTGTTTCTACGTACTTGACGCAGTGGAACTTCCAGTCTGAATAGAATTATTCTAATCATTGTCAAATTACTAAGCTACGTATGTCTGGAGAGGACAAAGAAATCGATCTGTAGCTAATGAAAATAGCAGAAAAACAAAATTGGAGTTGTTGTGTCGGCGGCGGGTAATCTCTGAGATTGGCTGTTGTTTTGCTTAGCAGGCTAGATTGTTTGGTTGTAAGGAGCTGTAGGTAGATTGAACAAGCTCTGGACTGGAAGTTCTACTAATTAGGTAGATTGTTAATTAGTTCTCAAGCAAAATGGCCATTTTCAAGAGTTTTGCCTTGTTTGTCACTATCGCCTGCTTTTACGGTAAGTTATTTGAGATTCAATAAGATAGTAAAATGTATACATATACTGTATGCAAATGTTGTTGTTCACCAATCAAAATTATAAATAACACTTCTGTTCTGAATATTAAATGTACAGTACACTTATTTGAAAGCTAAAGCCTATTCGTCTAAAAGTGGTACATTCTCGTAAATGTTGGCTTTCGATAATTCAAGATTGAAATTCTGAATTTCCTGTTCAAAAATGTTTGCTATAATTGAGACATCGTATTTAGGACTCGATAAGTTTAGTGTTGGTCAGATTTCGGATTCCTTTAGTAAATAGTAAAAGATATGTACAGGTTGTCGGAAAAATCGCAATTCGTTTCCAGCTTTAGTTTGAGCAGACGGATCTTTTAGCTTTCGGTATCATCTAAAAGATCACATCATGGCCGATCGATTGGTTGGTGGCCAGCCAAACATAAACCACTGAGTCGGGTACTGTAACAATCTAAGGGCAACTTCACCAGACTTCTGTTTTTCAGTTTTTCATGCTCTAGTCGCGGTTTTTGCCTCAAAGCCCGAATGGAAAGTGTATGCTAAGTTTGAATAAAGCTCAGCGTACTTCATGTAGCCCTCCCTCTGGTCCGTTGGTTCAGTATTGCATAATCGTGTCGGATAAACTTAACTTAACTATAGCAAACACTTTCCATTCCGAATTTGCGGCAAAAGCCAGGCTAATTCACTAAAAAACCAAAAAACAGGAAGAAATCGCCCTGTGATAAACTTGCGCACTTTATACGGTTACAGTAGCCGACTCAGTGGCTTATTTTTGGTCGGCGACAAACCAATCGATCGGCCATGACGCGCTCTTTCAGATGAGAAAGAAAAGTAGAACATTTGTTTGCTCAAACTAAAGCTGAAAGTAAATTTCTAAATTCCGGTTTCTTGGACAACCTGTATATCATACATGTAACAGGGGGTCTGGCGGGTCTGCCCCCACCCGACTTAGGCCAGACCCCCCGGATGGGGACCCCGAGACGATTTTTCCGCCCCCTCCAATTTTTCGTAATAAGTAATTTTTTGAGCAAATTTTTGCGAATTTTTGCAATTTTAGACACAGACACTGGTTAGGGGCCGTCCATAAACGACGTCGTTCCAGAGGGGGGAGGGGGGTCGGCAGAAATGCGACGATAGACGACGCACCAGGAGGGGGAGGGGGTAGCAAAAAACGACGTCGCTTTTTCTGAGTTTTAGGGAACATGAATGTATTATTTTCGATTTATGTACATTCTGTCAAAGATTTCTACATTCAGAAAAGCTTCCCAGAGTGGCTGAAGGGATCTATTCAATTCATTGGCATGGCAATAAAAAATGACAGTACTGAATGTACTGCACTTTTATCGGGGGGGGGGGTTAAACGGAAAACGACGTCGCCTTGGGGGAGGGGATCCCCGGAAACGACGCAAGGCGAGTTTGGGGGAGGGTGGTCCGAGAAATGGTGATTTTGGAACGACGTCGTTTATGGACGGCCCCTTAGCTGTATTTCAACGAAATTAGCGATTTTTTAAGATTTTTAGCCCAAAAATTGCGATTTTTAAGCGTTTTTAGGTCCAAAAATTTGGGCTCAGGACACCCGCCGGAGCAAAACCCTTAAACCCCCTGCCCCTTTGGCGGACCCTGTTACATGTATGCTGTATATGTTTCCAGAAACATATTGGCCTCATACACGTACCTACTAGTACGTACTGTACGTACATAGAAACATAACCACCAAACATAAAATGTGACATGCAACTACCGTTGTCAAGTAAATTAGTTTAGTAATTTACTTACTTTTTAATTTACTTGCACCTCCACAAAATAATTTACTTACTTTTTAATTTACTTTTACTGATTTACCAACAATTTAATTTGATTTTAATTTACTTTCAACTTCTAATTAAATTCTAATTTACTTTTCTATGCAAAAATTGCCGAAAATACCACAAAATCAACAAATATCTGAGTATGGATTTCTAGTAAACTGATGGCACTATGAATCTAACTCCATCCTTTTGTTAAGCTTCATGTTTTGGTAAAATCAGTTGTTCAGAAATGCATTATAATTATTTTTCTAGGAGCAAAGCGACAGATGTAAAGCTGTGGCTAACACTGTAACTTATGGACAGACCGGGATTTGATGAAACAAAGAGGTTTTCATGCATCAGTGCATACATGTATCACGGGGTCTGGGGGCGCATAGGCCAGATCCACCGGATGGAGACCCCCCCCCCCGAGACGATTTTCCCTACCCCCTCCAATTTTTCTGGCAAGTAATTTGTTGAGCAAATTTTTGCGATTGATTTTTTACAATTTCAGACAGAAACATAGCCAGAATAGCTTTTTAGCTGTATTTCAGCCCAAATTAGCGATTTTTGACGTTTTTAGCCGAAAAATTACGATTTTTTAGGGTATTTATTTAGTGTCCAACCCCTCCCAAAATTTGGGCTCAGATCCCACGGCAGCGCCAGACCCCCCAATCCCCTCGTCTTCGGAGATGCGCTGTGACATGTATGCATCAGTGGTTGCACGAAAACTGTAGCTTCACATTCTGTACGTAGTATAGGATTCCAATTAAGATTTTTGAGAAAGATGTTTGACAGTTGTGAAATCTCCAAATCTTCATTTTCGGTTTATAAAGCAAGCATCTACAGTAACCTCTATAGGTTTAGCCCTGACCAATTACGACATACATTACAGCAATCAGCTGGTTTTATTCCATAACTTCGGGGGCTGAAAAATCTGTATTATATTTTGCAGACTTTTGGTGAGCCTTGCAAGTTTGCCAAATTCTAGTTCTACCCACCTAGAATCTCGCTTGAGATTCCTTATTTGGTTTAGTTAACACAAGCACAACAGTCCTCATCCTCAGAAGTATCAAAAAATTTCAGAGAAAATTGTGTTGAATGATCTGCTGCATTGCAACTGGGTTTCCATTCCCAACAGTGAGTACATTATGTGGTTAAATAGACAGACAGGAAAGGTACAAAACACACAAAAGTAACATGCGAGATCCAAGACTACCACAGATCGAATAGTCAATGAAGCAAATTACAAGTAAATTAGAAGTAAATTGAAAGTAAATTTTTCACGCTTTTCGATCTAATTTAATTTACTTTTTACTTGCTTCGCCATTTTCGTCAGAGATTTAATTTTATTTTAATTTACTTGCCACTTAATTTACTCTTCGGAAGTAAATTATTTCCGAATTTAATTTAATTTTAATTTTAATTTACTTGACAACGGTACATGCAACATACTGCGAAACATAAACATAGGTACATGTTCCTTCAAAACAAACATACTAATGTTTCAAAACAAATACATAAAACATGTTTCATCCTCATGGTCATTAATAATGAGCCCCTCACATGACAGGACCGAATGTTATGAGTTTTCGTGCTGGACCATGACTGGAAGACTTGTCATCGCTAAGGCCCGGTTCACACTGCCGTGAACTAAGAACTAAGAAATAAGAACTAACGGCCTTAGTTCTTAGTTCAGATGCGTTCACACTTGTGAACTAAGAACTAGGAACTAAGAACTAACCGTGAACTAAGAACTAAGGCGAGTTGAACTAAGCTCAACTTTTAGTTCATGAACTAAGGATTTTGCGACCGCGCGCGTGTGTTTAGGCCATGGAAACTATTTTTAACCACTAATGCTAATCTAGCCTTTTAATACCGAAGGCTTTGAAAGATGTCTAGGCTCTCTCAGACCAAATTTCAATACAAGAATTGAATGCAACAGTTCAGAAAGCCTCTGTTTTCTACGTTAAACATGCAAAACACCCGGTAGCAACTCTTGAAAAAGGGCATAAACATGTTTTCTGTGTCGTACATTGTACGTCTACAAAAACGTTGATACTATTGACTTGGAGCAAATAGAAGACACTGGAAGATGCACGTGAGCCAATTTTTGGCTTGCAGGTACATTAAGCCTATTGTGCGCTTATGAACACTGTTTAAAATTACTAAAACTCGGACGGATAATTGGCTGACATCTGCTTAGCATGTCTCAAGTGATTTCCTTGAATAGCTGGGCCTATACGTCACTAAAATTGTCGAATGAGGAGGTTTCGTTTCAAAAAATGACAAAACTGCTTCACTTTTGGGCCACAGCAGCGCAAACTCATGTAATTCAATCTGTTCACTGTTCGGAAGACTAAAGCCTTGATTTGATCAACAAATTTTGAAAACATGCCTTTATTTAAGCTACTACAACTGCAAAACGTGCGGCCTACAACAGCTTAGTTCTTAGTTCACAGTGTGAACGCCCCACCGTTAGTTTTTAGTTCTTAGTTCTTATTCCAGATTTTTAGTTCACGCCTTAGTTCTTAGTTCTTAGTTCTTGGTTCACGGCAGTGTGAACCGGCCTTAAGAAGTGCGCCAAATTCAAATAACTCAAGCACTGGCACCTTCCACTGAATCTAAATCGTCTTCAGCCTCCAGGCCACCTCTGTCATTCGCTGCTTTCCAGATCGTACCAGAACCACTTCGATCATCCAGCCCGCCACTCACGATTCGCATCTCATCGATCTTCGCCCAACTACAGGGTGTGCCAAAAAAACAACCCAGCAGATTTTTCGCTGTAGCAACCGCAATCTCAACCGATTTGAATGAATCCTTTTTTAAATGAAAGATAAATATATCCTTAAAAGACTACTTAAATTTTCATTAATGTACTCTGCTTAGTTCCTGAGATATTGGCTCTCAAAATCAAAACAGTGATTTCGGCAGTGAACCAGAGGGATTATTCTGCACTTCGTAATAAAACGGATTCCTGCTACTGCTAAGGGCTCTAAGAGGCTTTACAGGTGACACAGAAACTCGGTTTACTTCAATACTAAAGTATCATTAACCCAAACAGTAGGAAACTGCTTTATTATGAAATGCAGCGGAATCGCTCTTGTTCTTTGGCCAAAATCTGTTTCGACAGAGAAGGCAAATATCTCAGGAACAAAACAGTGAATCTCAATAAAAATTGCACCAATTTTTGAAGAATTTATCAATCGTTCTTTTAAAAGAGGATTCATTCAAATCGGTTGAGATTCATGGTTGCAAAACTAAAAAATCTGCCGGGTTGTTCTTTATCACTCTTGTTCATTGCCAAAATCTCTGTTTTGACTTTGAGGACAAATATCTCAGGAACTAAGCAGGCTATCTTAATAAACGGTACATCAATCTTTCAAGAATTTATTTATCTTTCGTTTAAAAAAGGATTCATTCAAATCGGTTGACATTTGCGGTTGCTACAGCAAAAACTCTGCTGGGTTGTTTTTTTTTGGCACACCCTGTACTATCCCGAGAATCGGCCTATTCAGAGCAGAAGAAGGTGAAGCTGCCGATTTTCCTTCAGCTTTCCACGATTCCCACTCTTATAGCTTCTGTACTTCTTCGACATGCTCTCTCCTTTCAGGCACACCACTTCGATCGACTTCAAATCGGCCCGCCGAAGTACTATCGGCAGCTTCACCTTCTTCCGTCTGAATCGGCCGATTCTCGGGATAGTAGTTGGGCGAAGATCGATGAGATGCGAATCGTGAGTGGCGGCTGGATGATCGAAGTGGTTCTGGTACGATCTGGAAGGCCTGGAGGCTGAAGCCGATTTAGATTCAGTGGAAATTGCCAGTACTTGAGTGATTTGAAATTGGCGCACTTCTTAACGATGACAAGTTTTCCCGGTTAGGGTCCCAGCACGAAAACTCATAACATTCGGTCCTGTCATGCCAGGGGCTCACTGACCATATTTACAGTTTCTGGGCTTGACTTGACATACAAACATATTGAGAACCATAAAACAGACATGTTTCCCCGAACAAACAAATTCATGTTGCAAAATAGATACATATTGTAACACATGCATAGAGTTACATTACATCTAGATCTAGCTTGACATACAAACATATTGAAAGTGATAAACATAAAGGTGTTTACGTACACAGGTGTCCACTGAAATTTAGACGTAACGAAGGCCATAGTGGCGGGTCAGGAGTACTGTACAGAAGTGGAGGAGGCAGAGATGCCGTGCGAATGCTGCAAGATGCGCTGTTGGTATGACGTTTCCACCGGTCAGCGCCAGTTGCTGGGCCAGATTCCGGGAGGGCAGGACCAGGCTGAGGTCTTTCTCACCCTGTTCGCCATCAGAAAGTGCTCCAGACTCAACTGTGCGCAGCTCTGCAACAGCGATTGAACTGTCCGTCCGTACTCAGACCGTTTATGACCGATAAACATTTAGGACTTTGAAATATACTGTACAGCCACTTTGGACAGTTCAGCGCATCTGTTAATTCAGTCAATCACCATTCTTGATAGGACAGGACTTTCTCTGATTTCGCTCAAACTTTGCATGAAGTCACGCGTATTGATGCGAAAAAAGCAAAACCAGTTTACAATGCTAAACAACTTTAGTGAAAAGCCAACTAACTAAACTAAACTAGAGGAGCGTCCATAAACGACGCCGTTCCAAAGGGGGGGGGGGTCGGCTGAAATGCGACGATAGACGGCGCACCAGGTGGGGGAGGGGGTGAGCTAAAAACGACGTCGCTTTTTTCTGAATTTTTGGGAACTTTGATTGTGTTATTTTCAATTTTTTTACATTCTGGCAAAGGTTCTAAATTTAGAAAAGGTTACCAGAGTGAAGTAGGGATTTATTCAATCCTAAACGTTAAACCTGAAACATTACTTTTGTGTTTATGCTGCCCAACGCAACTTATAGGTATATAGTCATAGCACGACAGGAAACGGAAATTGCCTTATTGAGTGGGTTAGCTTTTACCTGCAATCTATGTTCCACTGCTGCTGCTGTTCCACTGCTGCTGGCACAGTTGTTTGCGGAGTGGCAGCTACGGCACAGCACACACGGGAAATGGTGCAGCAGCTGAGCAGTATCATAAAAGGGCGTCGTTCTTCTCAGCAAACCACCGCGCAGGTTTCTCAGGCGGCTGGAATCGTTGGCGCAACACCGACAACCACAGTAGCTCAGGAAAGTAGTAATGCGCGCAAGATCAGCTTCACGCATATTATTGGCCGACCAAACGCTCCCGATGACCCAAATTCTGTTGTTATTGGCGACTGTAATGACGTGAGATTAGCCCGCGCTCTCTATGACAAAGCTATGTCTCGGCCCAGTGCCAGATTATCATTGTTGACGCTAATCGAGTACTTGTTTGTCGACGAAAACAATGTCACTATTTTACCAAAGTTTTCCTATAGAGGCAGCGATGGAAAAGCGCCACTGTTTGAGCACGCTAAGTTCTGCGCCGCTTATGCTGAAGTGAAACGTAAGTATCCTGATTATGCCATTGATGTAAAAGAGGTGAGCGCCATTAACTCTAAGTGCAATTACGTGTACAAACACCAGAGCCGCTCGAGTGTTTAGGCTTTGTGCATAGAGATCTGCGTCTTTGTGTGTCGCTTTTGTATGTAGGTACATATACTGATTTTACCGTGTTCGTTCAGTCATGCAATAAATTAACACTTCGTATGCACATAAGAAAAGTGGGTGGCCTTATCGCTCTTTGAGGTGAACGAATAGTGAGGACACAAACGGCAACGAATAACCGAGTCCTTAAGTTTATCTGCCACCTTTTTGCGTCGCTCAAAGGCCAATTCGGGTTCTGAATTGGCCAAAACGCGTCCTTTCACGTGGTCCAGAAAGGTATAGTAGTGGCCATCCGAATCGCAGTCAGGAATGGGATCAGGGAAAGAGGGGTGCCGACGGAGAAAATCGATCACCTTAGGCGCCCTGACGGGGTGAGTGTGGCAATGCTGACATTCCATCGATTGGCACTTCTTCAATATCAAACAGTCCAAACGACGGTCCCCATGCTTAAGAAAGAACTGAAGCTCCTGCTGAGCAGAAAAATTCGATTTGAAAAGTGTTGACTTATCTAGTGTCTCTTTCAAACGCTCATAGTCAGAAAGTGGGGAATTCTCTTCTTTCGACTTCTGGTAGGCAGCTGTTACTGGAAAGGAATCGAATTTTCGGCCACGCAAGACAGAACACGCTTTGGACATTGCTCTGTCCAACACATCAGCTAGCTTGTCCGTCTTTTCGCTGCTGCTAAGCTGACGCTGTTGCAAAGGTGGCACCGATTCTCCAGGCAAACACGCGTCAAATACAGTGGCATTCATCCAAAGCGTAACCGCCGACCAGCCGTGCTCAATCATGTTGAGCGCCGATTGTCCAGGAGCGTAGGACACACAAATAACAGCATCCAAATCTAAGATACAGAACAAACGGGCCATGAACAAACAATTAGTGAGTGATTTCCAGCTCCAGTCCGGTCCATTGTCAGCTACAATGACCAAAACGGACTGCTCTGAGGACAAAGAAGAGCGGCAAATCTTGATCAGATCGTTAATATGAGGTTCGATTGTTGACTTATGGAAGTGTTGAGCGCGGAAAACGATAAAGAGAGGACCGGTCCGTGGAAAACGCAATCGGGCACGACCAGACTCATCACTAGCTGGGTTTTCGGCTCCTACAAATTTAAAATTGTATGTACCAGATGCACATAAAACTTTATCCTATTAAACTTGTAGTACCTTCTTTGTTGGTCAGAAACATGTAGCCCATCGGCGTGAATTTGTTGTGTGAGCCAAATGAAAAGTTATGGTCTCTGGTGTTGGGCATGTCACTCTGAGGACAGACGTATTTATGTCGAGTGCGCCGATCAACAGCAGTTTCGCCAGCCATCATCTTTTGCTTGTTGTCCACGCTAGCGGCAAGCACGTTGTATCGGAAGTAGGCTGCCAACTCGCATGCCAAACGAACTCTTGCCGCATACGCGTGAAAGTCGGGGTCTTCCGGCCGCTCTGAATTCCTGTTGGACGGTCGTTTGGCATCCACCAGGCCGCGATAATTAGCTGACGCCTAAATTATTATATAATTAGCTGAGGCCCCAGCCGCCCAACCCGCACTAAGGGCTACCGTAACTAGCACTGAGGGATGCTCAGAGATCTAATTACAAGCGTTTTAGCACAGGAAGAATAAAAACTAAATTGACTTACTTTGAACTTCCGGTTAGGAGGAACCATCAAGCGGTGTACAGTGGTTCGGCTGATCTGGTCTAGACCTCCCACTTCGTTTACAGCAGCCTTTGCTACATCCTCAAGTCTTGCTCCCACTGCCAGGCCAACAACAGTATCGCGTTTCTGTGCAGCTTTGTATCCCGTTGACTTGACGTAAGAGTCCACCACTGGTGCTAACTCCAAAAAACGCTCACTCAGATGGCGAGGACCTGGCTTGTTTCGAATAATTGGGACCGGCTTTGGGGAAGGATCTCTCAAATCTCGTTCTGGCGTTGAACCGGACGGATTAAGCAGCAAAAAAGTGTTAGGAGAAGAATAGACAGGTGGGAGAGGGATCTCTTCAAGCAATTTTTCTGGTGTGCTACCGGAAGCATCTAACCAGACACAGTTGGCCATAGCAAGAAGAGATGCCGCCAACACAGATAGCCACTCCAACATAATCGACGATTTTTACGTCTGGCTACCAGAATGGCGGCCTCTTTCACACGTTCAAGGCAACAGGCCGCCACCAGATACATCTAGCGGTCACTCAATACCTGTCATATGAGCCACTTGATTATGCCTTAGCTGTCAATCAAAAACTCGCTACACCTGTTCGGACTGACTGCAGACCAGAGAAAATGGCGAGAAAATAGCGAGAAAATGGCGAGAAAATGGCGAGAAAATAGCGAGATTGTGCAGAGAAAATAGCGAGTTTCGCACTCTATCTTGACACCACCCCTTAGGTATGTAGTCATAGCACGACAGGAAACGGAAATTGCCTTATTGAGCGGGTTAGCTTTTACGTACAATCTATGTTCCACTGCTGCTGCTGCAGGTGGTGCGCTTGTTGGATTCGGTAAAAGACATTTCTCAGATTCTAGTCTCTGACCTGCTTTCTCCAGTTGCTTTGGACACTCCATTGGCGAAGGCCAAATCCGAAGGCAGGTCTTCATTTTATAATGAACTTTGATTTTAGCAATGCATGCTCAGCTGCTATCCAATGTAAGTACGTAGCATACATATGAGCCATCCTCCAAAATGGTCGTCACCTCTCCAAATCGGTAGGCCTGCCACAAAACTTCCAAAGTTTGATCACTATGACCTAACATTTTCTGGCTCATGTACCTACTATAATCTGCCAAACAATCGGAAGTCGGACGGCTTATGCCATTCATGATGAATACAGTATCCGTTTTACGTAACCGCTTTTTAATAAACCACGGTTCCCTATACGTAACAAAGTGGAAAACGGCCCTTTTCACCATCCGGAATCCGTTCATAAATGAATACAGTCTTTATTGATCAAAATCTGGACTGTTATGTGCACTTTGTGCTTGGTCTTCTGACACATAAACCAAATTTAAGCTTGAATTCCATAATTACTATGCACTATAAAGGTCAATGATGGCCAGCGGAGGAAAAACCCAAATTGGGAAAGAAAATTTCCTGCGGTATGAAGTTTTGAGTATAGATAATGGTGAGGTACTGTAGTGCAATTTTTTATTACTGGAAATAGGCAAACAGGAAATACCCAGAAACTGTGGCAAACAGTGCGCACCATCCTACCAAACAAAGCAGCTAATGCATTATCTGTGAGTGCGTTAGAAGATCGGATGCGAGCTTCTTCGTTTAACGAATACTTCGCACAGAGTGGCCAGAAAACGGCAGAATCGGTGGCCAACAATGAACCTACTGATTTCGATCAAGTGGCAGCTGCAGTAAGACCAACAAATGAAGAGAAATTTGTATTCAGACAAATCACTCGTTCCGAATTCAACAAAGTGATGAACTCACTGACAAAATTCAAGGCACCTGGTCGAGATGGTGTAAACGGGTTTGTGCTGCATTTGGCAATGCCGGTGATTGGAGATTTGCTGTACCAAATCTACAGTCTATCCCTGGAAGTTGGCACTTTCCCCACTGCTTGGAAGCATTCGGTTGTAATACCTGTTTACAAGTCTGGCGCCATCGACAAACCAGAAAACTACCGCCCAATCTCGTTGTTGCCTCCGTTTGGAAAGGGTCTGGAGCGGTTTGTCTACAACCAATTGTACAACCATCTTGACAAACACCTCAGTACTCAACAGTTTGGCTTCAGGCGAGGTCAATCTACAGAACGAGCACTGCTGCAGATCAGCAATTCGATCCAGACAGCCATGCATCAAAAGCAACTAACGACCCTTGTTCTTCTGGACATGTCCAAAGCGTCTGACTGTGTCCAGCACGACATTCTCTGCGCTAAGCTGCAGCGGTACCAGATCATTGACCGAGAACTCCAGTGGATAAGATCGTATCTCCCTGAGAGGCAGCAGTGTGTGAGGATCGGAAATGAATTCTCATCCCTCAAGCCTGTCTCTACTGGTGTTCCGCAGGGGTCCATCTTGGGTCCACTTCTATTCCTGGCCTTCGTCAACGATCTACCTCTGGTTGTGCAGCAAGCAAAGTGCACCATGTTTGCTGATGACGTGCAGTTGAGAATTTCATTCGGCACTGCGAGTGCTGCGCAACAGCTGGAGCACATGCAAAATGACCTCGATGCGGTCGCAGCCTGGTGCACGCGCAACTGCCTCAAAATCAATCCAAACAAGACTCAAGTGTTGACCGTTGGCACCAGTCAAAACAGACGTCAGCTTGCTGCTCCGCCTAAAATGTCTCTCTTTGGTCAACAACTGGACTCATCTTGGGGTGATTCTAGATGAGAATGTGAGTTTTTTGCCGCACTTGCTGAATGTCACAAAACGATGCAAGCAGGATATGTTCGCCATCAGACGTGTAAAAGAGTGCGTTCCCAGAGAAACCCTGATCAGAATAATCGAAAGTACAGTCTTGTCAAAGATGTACTACTGCCCTGCAGTGACTCAAGCAGCACCCCAATCCTACATCGACCAGACTCTACTCCGAGCTCTCAATTTGGCAGCGAAAACGGTATTCGGCCTGCGCAAGTACGACCATGCCTCTGAGTGCAAACGGCAACTCTGCTGGTTGGAAACCCATCTGGAACTGAAGCCAAAGACTCAGCTGTTAGCCTACAAGCTGTATCTGGAACGCGATCCAGTGGGAGCAGTCGAGATCGCTGCCCACAGAAGAACTACTCGTCTAAACACAGTCCCAAAGCTGGTAGTGCCTGGCTATCGCACAGACGCTGCGCGGCGCGCGTTCAGCTACAGAGCGCCGACTCTGTTAAATGAGGCCTGTCAAAACCTCTCTGTTGATTTAACCGTTATTTGTCAGTTATTTGAAGTTTAAATCGTTGCTCTCTAGTTATTATGGCGACATTTAGTCTTTTTGTATTGAAGCAATTCTTATTCATGCACCTTTAGTAATCATTGCACTTGCGTTCTCTCTATCGTTCGTCATGTTTTATTCGTACTGTACGTTTAATCCATGTGATTAGCCAGAAATGGCTATATCGTTCGAAGAGATAAAGTCTTGAGTCTTGAAATATACAAACAGTTTGCATATTAGGGGCCGTCCATAAACTACGACGTTCAAAAATTCAAAATTTTGCACCCCCACCCCCCCCCCTCTGACGTTTACCGACGTTTTCATCATCACCCCCCATAAAAATTACGACGTTTGGGAGGACCCCCCCCCCCCCCGAAATAAAATTTTCGAATTTTCGTTCGAAATCTGAAGCTGCTTTTCTGACTGCTTAATCACAAATGAATAATAGAAAAATTTATGCCTGTGCACATACGTATTTACCAGTTAGTTTCACCAATCTTTCAAAAATTTATTTAACATTCAGTTAAAAAAGAGTCATTCAAATCGGTTGAGATTTGCGGTTGCCACAGTACAAAATCTGCTGGGTTGTTTTAATCGCTCTTGTTCATTGCCAAAATCAGTGTTTCAAATTTGAGGGCAAATACCTCGAGAACCTACAAGCAGAGCATCTTAATGAAAACTCTACCAATCGATAATTTATTTGTCTTTCATTCAAAAAAGATTTATTCAAATCGGTTGGGATTTACGGTTGCTACAGTAAAAAATCTGCTGGGTTGTTTTTTTGCACACCCTGTACAAATCACGCTAACATACTGTATGTTGTACAACTACAAAAATGTGTCAAAAACCGTTTTACTTTCTCTGAATTCTTATTCTGCAATCGTCAAACCTTACCAAAAAATGGCCAAAAATACGTCAACGTTTTGCCTCAACCCCCACCCCCCCTCCGACGTTCTGCGACGTTTTTCGAGGTACCCCCACCCCCCTCTCTGAACGTTGTAGTTTATGGACGGCCCCTTAGTTTCGTTTGCATATGTATAAAACATATTGGAAAATCCAATACATACAATGGTTGTCAAATCGGCAACAACAGTCAGATTCCGACGGCGGTAGGTGCAAATGAAAGAGCATCATTGGTTCTATAAATGTTCCAGATTTGGTATGGATTACTTTAAAAAGCATGCTTTTTCAACTTTGGGCGCCGATTTCTCCAGAGTGGGCGGACCCCCAGCCCAACCGACTGGGTTTTGCAATATCCACACTTTAGTGGTTTAGATCAGCGAATAAAAATGGGGGGTCAAAAAATTCCATCCACCGCTCCTGCCCGATTTTTTTGCAATGCCTCATAAACATAAAGGTATTTACGTACACAAGTGCCGACTGAAATTTAGACGTAACGAAGGCCATAGTGGCGGGTAACGTGGGCACATATATGCCTACTTCGTTTGTATATGTATATGTATATGTATATATACAAATGCACATTGGTTTGTATATGTATATGTATATATACATATACAAACAAAATTTCAATATTGCATATTTATTTGTATATTTGTATATTAAGAATATTATAAATTTTCTGCTGGAAAGCATGATTTCCACAAACCAGGTGGGTTAGGGGTACCTGACGGGTGTCATTGTCATATGGTAGGGCGTTGTAGGCATACATGTACTAGGAGGGGTTTGGGGGGTTACCCCCCCTGCTGGAAAGGCCACCCCCCTCACCCCCCCCCCCGAGACAGGTTAAGGGACCCCTCCCCCCGACCAAAAAATACAAGTGGTGGTAGTGGCTCCAGTATTAACAAACTGGGTCAGAAATCACTAATTTTTAGCCTAAAATTCACTTGAAAAGCCTTTGGAAACCGAATTTGGCGTTTCCACTGCTGATATTTAAGAAAAATCAGTGTTTTTGGAAGCTCTTTTTGTCATTGTTTGCTTGTTTTTAGCTTTAAAACGCTATTTGGCAGCATAAAATAGCGATTTTTAGCGTCCTTACTGAAAAAAACGTGCTAAAAACGCATTTCTAGGCGTTTTGGAGCTTTTTGAAATTTGGGACCCCCCACCTGGGCGAACCCCCCCCCCCTCGACCCCCCACCTGAGGAAACCCCCCCTACCCCCCTCCCCCCAGGTCGGCCCGGAGCTGTTACATGTATGGTTGTAGGGCTAGCCAAAAGTGAAATATTCTCAAACTGCATGAGTGTATTCCGATTTCAGGCAGTTCTCCCAACCGGTGAGAACTCTATTAAGTGATACTGCCCTTTGTCTAAAATTTTTACCAGCTAAAATTTATGTTGTTGCTAAAACTCAGGCTTTTTAGGATCTGTAATATCAAGAAAATTTTTGTGCGGTGTGGGTAAGTCACCGGAAAATCTTTAAGTAATACAAATGCTAGCAACAAATTCAAACTTACGCTTTAAGTACACCCCTTAGTTTTAGGTTAAAAGGTGCGCTAAGGCTTAGGTTCTGGCTTTAGTCTTCGATTCAGGCCTACTAGGCTCGTACATACTGTAGGTATAGTTTTAAGCAGAAATAGCCCCTGAAATTGTTATTACGCATCATAGGTAGGGATGGGCACGTAAATTAATTTTCGTAACGTGTAACGTAAATTAAGCGCCGATTTTTAATTTACGTTACGCTTAACAATTACCGTAATTAAAAAAATCCGGATACGGAAATTAAACGAATACGAAAATTAAAATTTAGCAATACGTAAATTAATTTTCGTACGTGAATTAATTTACGTTCCTAGCGTAAAACAGATTTTTCTGTTGAATCCTGAGCCCACCGCATTGTTTTGTTGTATTATAGGCATATTTTTGGTTACTACTGAAACTTAAATGCGACTTTTAAGGTTAATTTTTCGAAAATTTTTCGCCCTTGCCGCACAGAAGCCCAATCCCACTGTTCGAACTGCTAAACCAGTTAATTTCGGTCAATTTCACAGTCGAACTATCTTGTAGATACGTTTTTGAAGGCTTGAATTTGTCAATATGTTATCTCCCTGTATAAGAAAATAGGCACAAAAGCCAGGCAACTATAAATTCATGTGTAGGTGTTGTACTACTGTTGGAAAGTTCAGGGTTGAAAAATAGGTTCAGGTTCAAGTCAAAGCCAACATCGAAATTTCAGGTTCAAGTCCATCTTCTAAAAAACGTGGACAATAGGTTCAGGTTCAAGTCCACCGATATCTCCAAAAACTGTAGATATTTTGCGCTGCTTGCAACTTTTCTGAGCTATAAGCCTTTCTACTGGCAGAAAAACATACATCAGACTTTACAGGGGCAGTGTACTTTCGTTTGCTGACAGTTTCAGTTTTAAAATAGGTATAAAAACATGAAATCTTTAAAATTTTGTGCAATCCAACCGAAAATTTTACATAGTTTGCCTAAAAATTGCAGTTGAAATTTGAACCTGTTGAGAAAGTCCAATAAAACGGAACAGGTTCAACTCCGGCTGAAATAAAATAGGTTAAGGTTCAGGTTAAAGTCCACAAATTTCAGGTTAAAAACCTATTAATAGATCCAGGTTCAGTCGGACTTGCCAACAGCATGTTGTACATTTGAAATTCATTCAAACATAGAAGTGAAATTACATAGTTTTCTTCACTACTAATCTTATATGTAAGTACTGTCATACGTTTAACCATCAGTGCGGTGTGCGGTAGGTACAATGTAGGCTACAGTCTGTAGTACGTACGTACGTAGTTGGCTAGTTGCTGCGCAGTTATAAAACCCCTCAGCAGCTACAGTAATTCAGCCAAAAAACATACCCACATTTCATTCCTTCCTTTTGGTGTGAAGTTAGATTTCAAAAATACGAATGCAATTCCAATCGAACAAACACAGAATTAAAATTTGCATTGCATACAGTTAATTTTATAATTTTTCCGCGATATTCGATTGCTACTACCTACTAGCAATTTTTGAAGAAAAACGAAAATTAATTTACGTTTGGCTGAAATCTTATTCGTTACGACGTTACGGAAATTAATTTACGTAACGCGTTACAGCAAGAAATTGGCCGTTTTAATTTCCATAACACGTTACGATTACGGAAATTAAAATCTGGTAAACCAGAAATAACGTGTACGTAAATTACCGATTTTAATTTACGTTGCCCATCCCTAATCATAGGGTGAATGGCTGAACCGGTTTATCTAAAAAAATAATAACACGTTTAAAACTGGGATGAAACGAAAAGTGAAACGTGCGGGATTCGATTATCAATTTCGTCGTTGCGCGTCCCTACTATTTCATTTTTTCGTTTCAAACAGCAAAACTCATTGCGAAATACTTCTAAAACGAAGATGAATAATATTTCGTCTTAATGCAGACGCGGCTAAACAGCAAATTTAACAAATTCTTCTGGAAAAGTTGAAGACATAGGCTCAAAATACAAAAACACCCGAAGAAACTGTAAAAATATCTCAATTACTGTACGAAAGTGGCCAAAATGTGCTAAACTACTTACTGCAAAAATATACAAATGAAAATATACAAACCGTTTGTATATCAAGTCTGTTTGTATATGTATATTGAATATTGAATCAGCAGTCCGTTTGTGTATGTATATGTATATGTATATCCAAAACATTTGTATATATATACAAATTTGTATATGTATATTTGAATATACAAACCCACACTAGTGGCGGGTCAGGAGTACTGTACAGAAGTGGAGGAGGCAGAGATGCCGTGCGAATGCTGCAAGATGCGCTGTTGGTATGACGTTTCGACCGGTCAGCGCCAGTTGCTGGGCCAGATTCCGGGAGGGCAGGACCAGGCGGAGGTCTTTCTGACCCTGTTCGCCATCAGAAAGTGCTCCAGACTCAACTGTGCGCAGCTCTGCAACAGCGATTGAACTGTCCGTCCGTACTCAGACCGTTTATGACCGATAAAACTTTAGGACTTTGAAATGTACAGCCACTTTGGATGCATCTGTTAATTCAGTCAATCACCATTCTTGATAGGAGAGGACTTTCTCTGCTTTCGCTCAAACTTTGCATGAAGTCATGCGTATTGATGCGACAAATGCAGAACCAGTCTGCAATGTCTAACGACTTTAATGAAAAGCCAACTACATTCTGTTCACAATCCACTCGATTTCTGCTTTGTTCAAAATTTTTCGATTCTCTTGGATCCGTTCGTTTCTAGCTACCGTACTCGACATAGTCTTTGGTTTTTCAACACGAAAACACCTATCTATCTACTATAGTAGCCAATTTTCAGAGATGGAATGTAAGTGGCGTAGCGGCGCTGCTGTTTTTTTGCTAAAAGTAGGCGCAAACAGATTTTCTAAGAAAATGTTCAATTGTGCAATTGTGGACACTATCCCCCAGCATTAGCGAAAACCTAACTGATTAAGCTGAGGCTAAGATAGATCCTAAAAGTACGTTTAAGTTCATCCTAAGCCTAATCCCCAATCAATGTCGAAGCCTAAAACTTGATCACAGTGCTGAACAGAAGCTGGTAGTTCCAAATTGGTGGGGGAGTAGTGTCGATGTATCAAAATCGGAGCATCAGTGCGTTATGCATAAGTGAAATGCACGCTGCTTCCCTCACAATTTGGCAGGAAAACCTAGCTTAGCCTGGGCAAGGTTTAACTAAACTAAACTAGGGTAGGGGCGGCATACCTGTTTGTCTCACGGGGTGGCCAGATATGGCCACCCCCCATATTCTACAAATCCATATCATAATCATATTTTTCGCAGTCATATTATTAAAATATGAGTGCGGCTCGCAAATAATATGATATGATATTATATTTGATATTTGGCCGTTGCGTCGCTTGCATACCGGCACTGCGCTCCGACGTTTAAGAGTGAATAGGAAATAAACAAGAAGACAGTAGGATGAGTCAGTAGAACATTGACCGGTTTGGACCTGGATTTAGCAATTGCCTGTTGGTTTGGACCTCCGTTTGCTTATTAATAGGGATACAAGGTAGCTAGAAATTATAGCCTTTCGTCCATGCCTCTGGACTTCTTTCATCCTCCTCAGCCGCTTCAAATAGAGAGTTGCCTCCAGCCGTTTGTCAACAAGGGACTATTAGCTAAACAGCTCTCAAGTCTCAGCTGGCTTTTTGGTCAATTTGCCCCAGATGTTGGGGCTTCCAAAAATTAGTATACTATATTAGTAGTATAAACTATAAAAGTTTGTGGCTATAATATAAAATGTTGTGGCTAAACTATGAAAGTTTGTGGCTAAAATATAAAAGTTTGTGGCTAAAATATAAAAGTTTGTGGCCAAGATATAAAAGGTTGTGGCTAAACTATAAAAGTTTGTGGCTAAACTATAAAACGTTGTGGCTAAAATATAAAAGTTTCTGGCTAAAATATAAAACGTTGTGGCTAAAATATTGAACTAATGTATTCAGATATCACCTAACTTTGAACATACGTAGCTAGCACATAAACAATTTGCCCGCCCGTGTGTCAAGGCCGCCAGATTGCTCCACTAGTGTACGTAATTAAGACAGTGTCCATTGTCTGACCCATGCCCTGCCTGTCTGACACGCAGACAGGTTTAATTACACTTCAGGCCAGCTCAGCTGATCCCAGGTGGAAAGAGAGGCCCACAAACGGCCTAGCCTGCCCTTTGGGCGATATGACTAGAGCGCCTACTCTGAGACAGCATGCAGTAATTGGTTGTGAATGGGCTGATGTGTGAAACAATAATGTAGAAGTCAAAAATAAGTCCATCAGGCGCTACTAGCCTGTCTAGACAAATAAGAAGGCTGCTCGCTCCAAAAAAGCTTGTCTAGTTATTGTTCGATTTACAAATTCATATTATTTAGCGAATATGAATATGACTTTTCGCAAATAATATTGGTACGTCATATTTCCTGTAATATGCATATTATTCTGAGGCCTTGAAATAATGTGAAATATAATATGATCATATCTCATATCATATTATCTCTGCAAAGTATTCCCCATCACAATAGGGAATATATTAATAACGTGGGTTTGTTGGTGTCAGTATCCAAGATGTAAAGAATAGGATATCAACTTTAGCTCCAAACCCCAACTAGCCAACAAACCCACCCCGCGCAAAGGCAATCGCCACGGCACTGCTGAATGCGTCTGAGTCGTGTGCATCTTGTCTTGCGCTTATGGCTTACTAACGCCAGTTGTTTTCTGTTCTACGGATCGATTCTAGGTCAAAATGCCCCCCGCCATGGATCCACTGAATAAGGGTCCCGACCACCCAGATAGCCAAATCTGAGCCTAAGCCAAAGGCTCATGCCGCGGTTGCATTTCGTTTATACATGGATTCTATGATAGAATAAATGAACTAAATTTTAGATGTACCTATTGCACCATATTAGTACTGAGTCACAAATCTTTTCCATATTTTTATTTTTTTGGACTGAAAGAAAAAGCATTTAGTAGGTAAATAGTATACCGCAAAATTATCTCAAAGAAATCAAAAGAATATATGTCAATCTACAGTACAGCCCAAAAAATGTCCACCCCCCGTTTTCGAACTTTACTCAAACGATTTGTTCTCAGTCATTTGTTTATCCATTTGGCTCAAATTTTCAGGATTAATTACGAATATAACTGGGTAGATACTGTGCAAGCTTGGTGAGCAAATTGCAACCCGTTCTGATTTTATGATGCAAAAACTAAGAATCCAGATGGTCCACAGAAACTTCAAATTTTTCGCTAATTCAAAGAATGCGGGTCTGAAATTTGCAGGAATGATTGATGTTGCCATTGGGCATAACATACCGAGTGGGTAGCCCTATTGAATGAAAGGTGAAAAAGTTAGGCATGTGCAATGGCGTAGCTGGGAATCCAACCCAGCACCTTTGGATTACCAGTCCAGTGCTCTAACCACTAAGCTACACACCGATGCCAGACTAACACCTTAAACTCAGTATTTGAGAAAGCTAGCCAGTAATGAGGAGCGGGTAGAAGCCACAAGCATAAAACTCAAGCTGAACTAAAGTCTGTCCAAAAACAGAGCGACCTGGCGGTTTTTCGCGAATAACTTTTTTGGGAGGCCTCGGAGCGATTTGAGCCTCATAAGCAAAGTTGTAGACAAGGTCGAGCCGCGGTCTGCGGTTAATGCTAATCTGCGCTACGCCTAATCTGAACACTAATTTGCGCAACGTCAAAAAATGAGCTTTTTTCCTAATTGCAATGAAAATGAGATGACTGCAGAATTCGATTCTAAAGTCTTTGGCGACTCCAATGATGCTTTCACGACGTTTTAGTGTAGCCAAATTGAATGAAAGGTGAAAAACTTAGGCATGTGCAATGGCGTAGCTGGGAATCGAACACAGCATCTTTGTATTACCGGTCCAGTGCTGCAGCTCAAAGGGCTCTAAAATCGGAGAATTTCAAAAACGTGACAAAATGTCACTTTTCTTCATAAAACTGGTGAAATGATGAATCTGAAAATTTTCGATTTTTCAAAAACACTGTGGGGAACGTTTCTATCATGTGCAATAGAGTTCAAATATCATGTCCAAATTTCCAAATTTTGCTCCCATTGGAGCTACACGGCTGCCAACTCAGTATGTTATGCCAATGGCAACATCAATCATTCCTGCAAGTTTCATAACTATAGTCTTTGAAATGCCGAAAAAATTGAAGTTTGCATGGACCACCATAAATCTTAGTTTTTTGGTAATAAAACCGGAACGATTTGGAATTTTCGCACCAAACTAGCGCAGTGTC
This sequence comes from Sabatieria punctata, assembly GCA_030248155.1. Taxonomy (NCBI): domain Eukaryota; kingdom Metazoa; phylum Nematoda; class Chromadorea; order Araeolaimida; family Comesomatidae; genus Sabatieria; species Sabatieria punctata. Next base: position 92,386 of record JASANB010000617.1, on the reverse strand, counting down.
CACCCAGTTGTATTGTTAATTAATCCTAGAAGGTTGAGCCAAATCGACAAACAAATGACTGAGAACAAATCTGTTAAGTAAAGTTCGTAAATAGGGGTGGACATTTTTTGGCCCATACCATATTTTAGTGAGGAACAACATAAATATTTTTATCAATATAAAAGATTGGTTGAAAAGTCACAGTTCCTAATTACAGCTTAAGCATCACTGACTCTGTATATGGTAAACATTCTGTACACCTCCACACCAAATCGCGTTGAGTGTTTTGCAGGACTCCCTCTCATTAAAGCGACGTTGCTTTATGTTTTTGCCTAAATAAATATGGTTGCTTCTGGGCACTGTTATAGGCAAGCAGGCAAGTACATTCATGCTTCTTTAATATGGCCATTGGGACATTGCTCAACTGACTATATTATGCAATCAGTCATACTAATAAAGCAGCAATAATTTTGCCTAAAAGTGATAAATTATAAACAAAGCAATAATCATGCTTCTTTTTTTAGGTTATGATGTCCTAAGCTCTCAGCTTACCCCCATTCTTTCTTGTGGAATGATGTCGTTTATGGAATATCATTCAGTTTATATTATAAGTATACAAATGTTTCAAGGAATTTCAGGCTATGGCGTTCCACTGAAAATTAAGTAGTGCTCTTTAATATCAGCTTTGTCTTTCCGTATTTAACCCATGACAATGAGTTTTTGGGGCAATCCGAGTATTATTATGTCAAGAATTACTTCTTTTCTAGACAGAGAATGCATTTGCTTGCAATGAAAACTATGACCAACCATACAGTATGTAGATCGATCTTTGCTATTGTATCTTTTAGCAACAGAAAATCACTTGTTCTACTAAATGTAGCGTTTGGCCAGGGACATACTGTAATCAACTCTGTGGTATCGCTTTTCCATGGAATTGTTTTGCGCAATCGACCTTCAGTGGCAAGCGTTGTTGTCTGGTTGGTCACGACCCTTATTCAACAGCCATCAATCTAAGCTCTGCAAACTCCAAAATCTAGTTCTTTTATTCGATCAAAAAATTTACACTGCCTGCATAAACAAAAAACGGTTGAAGCGAGCTGGCTACCGGGGCATGAGCCTTAGGCTCAGATTTGGCCATCTGGGTGGTCGGGACCCTTATTCCATGGCGGGGGGCATTTTGACCTAGAATCGATCCGTAGAACAGAAAACAACTGGCGTTAGTAAGCCATAAGCGCAAGACAAGATGCACACGACTCAGACGCATTCAGCAGTGCCGTGGCGATTGCCTTTGCGCGGGGTGGGTTTGTTGGCTAGTTGGGGTTTGGAGCTAAAGTTGATATCCTATTCTTTACATCTTGGATACTGACACCAACAAACCCACGTTATTAATATATTCCCTATTGTGATGGGGAATACTTTGCAGAGATATCCCTCCCTTTACACACGACACCATACCCCATGCCATGAGTGAGACAGTTTAGGGAAACCCCTAGCTAACTCAAAATACAAGAACGTAACAGCACCAGTACTAAGAAACTTTTTTCTTGTTTCCCTTGACCCCAATTGTATGCATTTCCACGATGGGATAACTTAACAGCACATCTTGTCCAATTTTTATCATGATGCATGATGGTAGGGTACTTCTCACTGAATTACAGTACATACTGTCGTTTAAAAATTTTTGTTTAAATTTTATCACGATGGTACTTCTCACTAAATCACATACTGTCGTTTGAAAAGTTAGTTTAAATTTTACCACTATGCTACCTCTCACTGGATTACATACTGTCATTTGAAAATTTTTTAAAATTTTTATCACGATGCTACTTCTCACTGAATCACATACTGTCGTTTGAAAATTTTCTTTCAATTTTACCACAATGCTACTTCTCGCTGGATTACATACTGTTGTTTGAAAAGTTTTCTTTAAATTTTATCACAATCGTACTTCTGGCTGGATTACATACTGTCGCATAAAAATTTCTGTCAATTTTACCGCAATGCTACTTCCCCCTGGATTACATACTGTTGTTCGAAAAGTTTTGTTTAAATTTTATGACGATGCTACTTCTCACTGAATCACATACTGTCATTTGAAAATTTTGTTTAAATTTTACCACTACACTACTTCTCACTGGATTACATGCCATACATGTAACAGCTCATCCGCCGAAGGGGGAGGGGGTTGGGCACTAAAAAACGCTCAAAAATCGAAAAAATCGCAATTTCTTGGCTGAAAATCGTAAAAAATCGCTAATTTGGGCTGAAATACAGCTAAAAAGTGCTGTTTTGCACGCGATTTTGGCAATTTTTGTGTCTGAAATTGTAAAAAATTGCAAAAATTTGCTCAAAAAATTACTTGCCAGAAAAATCGGAGGGGGGTCGGAAAATCACATCGGGGGAGGGGTCCCCCATCCGGGGGGTCTGGCCTAAGTCGGGTGGGGGAGACCCCCAGACCCCCTGTTACATACTGTCATTTGAAAAGTTTTGTTTAAATTTTATCACAACGGTACTTCTAACTATATCACATACTGCCGTTTGAAAATTTTCTATAAAGTTACAGCCATACATGGGCCAGGGGGTAAGGGGGTTTACCCCCCTCGCCTGCCCATACCCCCTTCCCCAGTCCCCTCCCAGAGGGAGACAATTTTCGCTTATTTAAGTATTTAAGGCAATATACAGTAGGCGTTTTTTTGGCTTAAATACAAAAACCACCCTATCTTCAAACGGCCATAGGTCAAGTTCAGGAGTAGGTGGTCAACTCCACCCATTCTTGCATTGAAGGGTATAATAAGCTAATATAACCCTGAAATTTTTAAGATGCCACTCCTTCCCTCGTTCCGCAATAAATTCCGCCAAAATCGAAAAATTCGATCGAAAATAACTCAAAAACCAAAAACACTACAGAAAAACTAAAAGCAGCATCAGATTCCCCGCAAAATGGCGAACATTTTGATATAAAACATAAATCCAAAACAGCCAAAAAACATGTAAAAAACTCGAAAAACTGCAAAAAAATACAAAGTGGGACAATTCCGTCCCGCGAACAAAAATTTTTTCAGGTCCTCAATTCAAAACCAATGAATGGATTTCCCTGAAAATTTCAGAAAACGTACAACCCAACAGCCTCTACAACTTCTGCAGAAACCAGCCAGATCGGTTCACACATGCAAATGTTACAGCTAGATAAATTCGGAAAAAATACAAAACCACCCTATGTTCAAACAGCCATAGCTCATGTTCAGGAGTAGGTGGACAACTCCACCAATTCTTGCATTGAAGACCATAACAACCTAATATAACCCTGAAATTTTCAAAGATACCACTAATTCCCTCGTTGGGCAATTAGTTGCGCAAAAACTGAAAAATTGCATCGAAAATAACTCAAAAACTAAAAATACTACACAAAAACTAAAAACACCATCAGATTTCCCCCAAAATGGCGAACATTTTGATATAAAATACGAACCCAAAAGACCTAAAGAAGCATGTAAAAAACTCGAAAAACTGCTAAAAAAGTGACCCGGAGGATCCCCCCCCCCTCACAAAAAAATCTTTTTGAAGTCCTAAATCCAAAACGAATGACACGATTTTCCTGAAAATTTCACAAAAGATAGAGCCCAAAAAGTTATATAACTTCTGCAGAAACCAGCCAGATCCATTCACAAACGCAAAAGTTACAGCTAAAAGAAACACCCAAAAATGACCCCTTTTTGGCACAAAATACGACAAAAATAAAAAACCTGAGCATAATAGAGGAAGCGCATTTTCCGCCCCACCACACGATGTCTAAGAATCTTTATAGTCCGCAAATGACCAACAAACCCCCGTGAAGCGCAAACGCGCTTCCCCTGATTACCGTGAGACAAACAGATACAGGTAATGGGGGTCTGAGGGCTGATCTGCTCCCCTCCGATATAGGCCAGCAGACCCTGTTCTTGATGCAATTTTTCCTACACCACATCCGATTTTTAACGCAATTAATTTTTTCAGCAAACTTTTGCGTTTTGATTTCAGATTTTGAGACACTAAAATTTCTTTGAAAAACAATAACTTTTACCAGTGTTTGAGCCCAAATATGATTTTCTGCCAAAATTTATACTAAATGGTGAATAGGTATTTCAAAACCAGCAAAGGCTACCAAACTGTTGTTTTCAGAGTACGTACAGCACATACTCCGAAGAAGATCACATCTCTTTACATGTACACATACTATGGTATGGCACAGGGTTTTCCCGTAAATAAAGCCATTGGCGTTTTATTAGTTTTTGGCACTTTTACAAGTTCAATTCTAACCTAAATTCTAACACAACTTCAATTGTTAGCCCAAAATAGCGATTTTTAGTGATTTTTGGTACTGCAAAACAACATTAAGTTTTACTTGAGCCCAACTAACATTCAACTTTTATGATTGCAATATACCGGTGAGGAAGGTAGAGTCCATTATCGTCACAACGATAACATACCTTAAACGTTAAACCTGAAACATTACTTTTGTATTACGCCGCGCAACGCAACGTATTAAGTTATAGCGCGACAGGAAACGGAAATTGCCTTATTGAGTGGGTTAGCTTTTACCTGCAATCTATGTTCCACTGCTGCTGCTGCTATAGGTCGTGCGCATGATGGATTCGGTAAAAGACATTTCTCAGATTCTAGTCTCTGACCTACTTTCTCCAGTTAGTTTCGACACTCCATCAGCGAAGGCCAAATGCGAAGGCAGGTCTTCATTTTGTAATGGACTTCGATTTTAGCAATGCATGCTCAGCTGCTATCCAATATGCCTAAATATGTAGCATACATATGGGCCATCCTCCAAAATGGCCGTCACCTCTCCAAATCGGTAGGTCTGCCAGAAAACTTCCTAATTTGACCACTATGACAGTCAGGCACTTAACGCCGTTTATGGTACCGACACCATATAAGGTGCCTCAGAATAGCTCTCAGAAACATCAGTTTCTCGCCATTCTCAGCTTCCTGACAGTAACGCTTTGCTTCTTAGCATACATGGGCTGCGGGGGGTCCGGGGGTTTGCCCACCCTCCAACTTAAGCTCGCTTCCCGCAAACGACCCCACCCACCCACCTGCAGCCGACTTTTGTTCCTGACCCACCCACCAAAATCGCCGCGACCCCCACAAACGGGCATGCCCACCCCCAAATTTTAGTATTTTGGCTACCCCAACCCATTTTCCGACCCATGTACTGTATGGTTCTTAAATGTCTGCAGCAACACTGAAGATCTGCTCACTCCGCACACTTTTTGAAAGAAAGAAAGTAATTTTTACTTCCCAGACAATGTACATACAGTACGTACAGACAGTATCACAATGAACTCTACAGTGCATATCTTAACGACAAGGGAAGAAGGACTGAGTTAGCTCAAGGCTATTTTATAACTCAGCCCTATCGGTTTAGTAAAACGCGATAAATTTATGAGACTGACTATCGCTTGAATCGACTGACTTGAAGCAGGAGGGCAGAAGCAGACATGATAAACTAGTATTTCGGCTGAGCGGTGGTACATTTTCAAATCCTGAGGGGTACCGCCGGCTGATGGGTGGTTGAAAAAAGCAAAAAAGTCCGACTTTTTACTAAAATCAAGGATTTTTTGGCATATTTGTCATTAAAATTAGTTAAAATATGCTATTCTGTTTGAGCTCATTATGCCTAATGAGGGTGGGGCATCGGCCTGAGGGGTCAACCTTTTCATAGAAAGGCTTCAGAAGGGCTACTACCTTTTCTGCGATTCTCTACTTAATTGACATCAGATGGCTGATTGCGTCAGTGCTTGACTGATAAGCAGCGAGAGCAGTTTGCTCTTTGAAATTTTCACATTTTCTCGCATAACTATAAATATCGATATCGATATCGATCGATATTGAACTGAAAATATCGATATCGATATCGAATATCGACAAGTTTTGATATCGTCGGAACACTACTTGTAACCAGAAATTTTATTTACAAGCTATTTACTTGCTAGACACTGCAATTTCAAATTTTATTTGTTATTAACTTGCTATTTGCTAGAAATTTCCTATCTATTTGCTATCAATTTGCTAGAATTTGCTACAAATTTTTTGTTCAACCAAATGATGCCTTCGAGATTTTCCGATTATTATAAGATCATGGTTTTCAACAGGGCGCGAAAAGTGATCCATTTGGGCATTTTCCTATTTGCTTATAAGTGAAAAACTTCGGCACCGTTTAAAATCAAAACTACACATTGCATCTCTGTTTCAACAAGCTGAACAAACAACAGTAGGAAGAGAAGCACCAAAAACTCTAAGTTTAAAACTAACATGAACACATGCACATTCATTTCAGTTTTCTATTTGCCGAATCTACTGTCAGGCTAGATACTGACTTTCGTCCATACTTGGCTATTTAGCCCTACTTTAGCTACTGTATATGCGTTGCGTAACAACCTTGGGTATATATCCTGGCAGCACATCAGGTCCCAGACCAAGCAGAGAAAGATAGGGATAATGGATGAATATGTCTGAGGCTAGTAAATTCCTAGTAAATTGCTAGCAAATTCCTAGCAAATTTCTCGTTCCCTCAATCCGAAATAAACTAGCTATTTATTTGCTAGGCGGCGCTTGGCCCAAAATTAACTTGCTAGGAATTTGCAATTTGCTACTCGATTTGGCCCAAAAATATATTAACTTGCTATTTGTTATTAACTTGCTGGGAAACAGTAGGTACCGTATATGGTAGGTATAGGGTAGTGGTACCATATATGGTACCGTCACCATATATGGTGCCCCACGTTCGGTGACTGTGGTGGTACCATATATGGTACTACTACCCTCGGTACCGATACCATATATGGTACCGGCACCTTATATGGTGTCGGTACCATAAACGGCGTTAAGTGCCTGACTGTATGACCTAGCATTTTTCCCGCTCATGTATGCTGCTACTGCTCTTATGTAGCTATAGATACTCACACCGTTCTTACGTGGATGCTTAAAGCAATTACAAGTATGTTAAGTTTTTTTTGGTTGCGCGCTTTTAGACTCGTTTGATCTATGCACTATTATAGAAACTGTAATCAGGGTCAATCTTTAGATTCCTGATGAGTGCTGAAAACAGTCCTGTTATTTTACTAGTGGATTTTTATTTTACTATTCACTAAATTACTAAATTACTATTTACTACAAATTTAGTCCATCAATTTAATTTTAATTTTTTTTCTACTGAGCACTTCGATTTTGCTAGTTTTTGTTTTACTAATAATTTTACTACTACTATTTTACTACGATTTTACTAGTCATTAGGGGCAAATTTTGCATCAATGATGCGAAGATCTTATGAATAATTAATGTTGGCGCAAAATAGTTGCTAAATTTGATCATGATACGAAGTTCTCCAAGAACTTTAGAGACAAAACTGTGTGAAATTCGACTGACAAAAGTGCGCCCACACATATTTTATGTAAAATTGATCAAGATTTTGGCTGGGATTCAAACGTTAAACCTGAAACATTACTTTTGTGTTTACGCCGCGCAACGCCACTTATACTGTAGGTATGTAGTTATAGCAGGACAGGAAACGGAAATTGCCTTATTGAGTGGGTTAGCTTTTACGTACAATCTATGTTCCACTGCTGCTGCTACAGGTGGTGCGCTTGATGGATTCGGTGAAAGACATTTCTCAGATTCTGGTCTCTGACCTGCTTTCTCCAGTTGCTTTGGACACTCCATCGGCGAAGGCGAAATGCGAAGGCAGTTCTTCATTTTATAAGGGACTTTGATTTTAACAGTGCATGCTGAGCTGCTACCTAATGCACGCACCTAAGTACGTAGCATACATATGGGCCATCCTCCAAAATGGTCGTCACCTCTCCAAATCGGTAGGCCTGCCACAAAACTTTCTAATTTTGATCACTATGACCTAGCATTTTTCGGCTCATGTAGCTACTATAATCTGCCAAACAATAGGAAGTCGGACGGCTTATGCCATTCTGAATCGTGACGAATACAGTATCCGTTTACGTAACCGCTTTTTAATAAACTACGGTTCCCTGTACGTAACTCAGTAGAAGACGGCCCTTTTCACATCCGAAATCCGTTCATAAACGAATACAGTCTTTATTAATAAAAATCTAGCCTGTTATGTGCACTTTGTGCTCGGTCTTCAAACACATAAACCAAATTTTACCTTGAATTCGAGAATTTCTATGCACTATGAAGGTCTAAACTTTTCAATGATGGCCAGCGGAGAAAAAACCAAAATTGGGAACGAAAATTTCCTGCTGTATGAAGTTTTGAGCATAGATAATGGTGAGGTAGTGCAATTTTTTATCACTGGAAATATAGAAACCGTTTGAATATTGGGTTCGTTTGCTTATGTATAAAACATATTGGAAAATCCAATACATATTGATAGAAAGATATATATACTCAGCGTTTGTATTCTCATTGTTATTGTTTGTTTGTTAGTGGCTCTCCCAGTAAATCTCTCTTCATTTCTTCGGCAAATCAGTAAATCTCGGCACCAAATGAGGAGAGAAGCGCGTTTACTAGTGAAACAGACACAACAATTCAATCCCGGGTCTCGGCACCAAATGAAGAGAGATTTACTGGGAGAGTCACTAACAAACAAACAATAACAATGAGTATATATATCTTTCTTTCAATATGTATCTAAACAAACCGAAAACAACGCATATTATGCAGCAGTGTATATGTTTATGCATGCATGCAGACAACTGTACTATCCATATCGTGAGGCGTTTCTTGATTTAGAGAAAGCCAGAACGGTTTTCAAGATATTCGACCAAGAATTGGATGACTCAATCGATATCGAAGACTTGGGACACGTTCTACGAGCTCTCGGTCTTTGGATTTCCGAACAGCAACTAACCGAAATTCTTAAACAGGTCGATTGGCACAGTTTTTGATTTTCTTTAACTGCACTGACATACAAAGTAGCATACCTACTAGAGAGCCGTAATTGCAGTGTTGACCGTCGGGCACTAAGTTAAGCAAGAGAATGATATCCTTTTCTAAGATTAAATAGACTATTTAAGGATTGGTAGCATGCAAAATTTGCGAAAGATTGGAAAAGGGGTTCATATTTAAACGCATGTGAGCGGTATCTGAAGATTGGAGTCACTGTATTTTGTCAGCACAAACCTCAGGAGTGCAGAAGCGTTTTGCCGAAACAAACTTTTTCTGCCAAAATTTATATTAAATGGTGAATAGGTATTTCAAAACCAGCAAAGGCTACCAAACTGTTGTTTTCAGAGTACGTACAGTACATACTCCGAAGAAGATCACATCTCTTTACATGTACACATACTATGGTATGGTACAGGGTTTTCCCGTAAATAAAGCCATTGGCGTTTTATTAGTTTTTGGCACTTTTTACAAGTTCAATTCTATTAACCTAAATTCTAACACAACTTCAATTGTTAGCCCAAAATAGCGATTTTTAGTGATTTTTGGTACTGCACCACAACATTAAGTTTTACTTGAGCCCAACTAACATTCAACTTTTTATGATTGCCATATACCTGTGACGAAAGTACAGTGGATTATCGTCACACCTTAAACGTTAAACCTGAAACATTACTTTTGTATTACGCCGCGCAACGCAACGTATTAAGTTATAGCGCGACAGGAAACGGAAATTGCCTTATTGAGTGGGTTAGCTTTTACCTGCAATCTATGTTCCACTGCTGCTGCTACAGGTGGTGCGCTTGATGGATTCGGTGGTAAAAGACATTTCTCAGATTCTAGTCTCTGACCTGCTTTCTCCAGTTAGTTTCGACACTCCATCAGCGAAGGCCAAATGCGAAGGCAGGTCTTCATTTTGTAATGGACTTCGATTTTAGCAATGCATGCTCAGCTGCTATCCAATATGCCTAAATATGTAGCATACATATGGGCCATCCTCCAAAATGGCCGTCACCTCTCCAAATCGGTAGGTCTGCCAGAAAACTTCCTAATTTGACCACTATGACAGTCAGGCACTTAACGCCGTTTATGGTACCGACACCATATAAGGTGCCTCAGAATAGCTCTCAGAAACATCAGTTTCTCGCCATTCTCAGCTTCCTGACAGTAACGCTTTGCTTCTTAGCATACATGGGCTGCGGGGGGTCCGGGGGTTTGCCCACCCTCCAACTTAAGCTCGCTTCCCGCAAACGACCCCACCCACCCACCTGCAGCCGACTTTTGTTCCTGACCCACCCACCAAAATCGCCGCGACCCCCCACAAACGGGCATGCCCACCCCCAAATTTTAGTATTTTGGCTACCCCAACCCATTTTCCGACCCATGTACTGTATGGTTCTTAAATGTCTGCAGCAACACTGAAGATCTGCTCACTCCGCACACTTGAAGCAGGAGGGCAGAAGCAGACATGATAAACTAGTATTTCGGCTGAGCGGTGGTACATTTTCAAATCGTGAGGGGTACCGCCGGCTGATGGGTGGTTGAAAAAAGCAAAAAAGTCCGACTTTTTACTAAAATCAAGGATTTTTTGGCATATTTGTCATTAAAATTAGTTAAAATATGCTGTTCTGTTTGAGCTCATTATGCCTAATGAGGGTGGGGCATCGGCCTGAGGGGTCAACCTTTTCATAGAAAGGCTTCAGAAGGGCTACTACCTTTTCTGCGATTCTCTACTTAATTGATATCAGATGGCTGATTGCGTCAGTGCTTGACTGATAAGCAGCGAGAGCAGTTTGCTCTTTGAAATTTTCACATAGTAAGCAAGCAATTTTATTCAAAATAAAAGGAACACAAATGCCCAAGACTGAGACCAAACAGATAGGGATGGGGATGGGCCGCTAAACGGCCACTAACACCCTACCCCGATAAAATCTACTAAAATCGGTATTACAGAGAGCGTTGCGGAAGGCGCGTGCAGAGCGCAAATTAACGGTTTCATTTGGTAAGGAGTTCCAAATATTTATTACTCGAACGGCAAAGGAATATTTTCTTATATCAAGCCTGGACTTCGGTAAACACAATTTATACTGGTGGCCACGTGTGTTGAGATTATTAAATTTGAAAAACAAATCAACAGGGAGGTCAATTTGCCCGTGAATTAATTTGTACACCATTACAAGGTCAGCAACAATTCTTCTTTTTTCTAAAGACTCCAAATTTAGCAATCTTAGCCTTTCGGAATATTCAAAATTCACAAGACCTGGAATTCGGCGAGTAAACAATCTCTGTACTCTTTCAATCAGATCAATGTCCTTCAGTAAATATGGATTCCAGACCTCTGAGGCATATTCTAGCTTAGGACGAACAAAAGTTTTGTACAGTTTGATAAGGAAATCCTTGGTCTTAGTTTCAAAACATTTAAAAACCAGGTTAACCAACCTAAACCCGTTTGCTGCAATTTGATTACAATGGCGCGAAAATTTAAGATCATTAGAGATTAGCACACCAAGATCAGTTATTGTATCAACTGATTGAAGCTGACGACCAAGACATATGAAATTTGTATGAGCATTACCGTAACCAAGATGCAGGACAGCGCATTTTTGTATTGCGACAGATAGCTGCATTCTCTCTGCCCAATGCATCACCCTCTCAAGATCTCGCTGTAAGACAACATTTACTGCGTTTCGAGGAAGGGCAAAGTAGAGTTTGGTGTCATCAGCGTAAAGAGCAAATTTTGACTCAGTAAGCACCGAACTGAGGTCATTTATGTAAATAAGGAACAACAGGGGGCCTAATTTGCTACCTTGAGGAACACCAGAGGTTACAGGAATTGAGGAAGAAACTGCGTTATCTACCGATACATACTGTAAGCGATTTGACAAGTAAGCCTCAATCCACTTCAGTAATTTTCCTCTGATACCAATATTGTGCAGTTTAGACATAAGTTTTGGATGAGAGACTGTGTCAAATGCTTTAGCAATATCGAGATAAATAACGTCGATTGTTAAAAAATTATCTAAGTTTTGGGTCCATTCATTTAGACAATACAGTAGTTGGGCTACAGTAGAACGGTTTTTCATAAAACCGAACTGCTTAGGGGATATCTTATTGGTTGCAAGAAGGTAATCCATCATTTCATCAAAAATGATGGATTCCATAATTAACTCACTTTTAACAAGTGAACTTATAGGCCGGTAATTTTTGACAGAGGTGCTTGCACCCTTTTTGAAGATTGGAGTAATACGAGCCACTTTCCAGATATCTGGAAGAGTGGCAGTTTCAAAAGATACAGAAAATATTTTCTTTAGAGGAGAAGCAAGAAGAGCAGCAAATTTTTTGAGAACAAATTGTGGGATACAATCAGGACCCTTAGACATCTTTGGAATAATTTTTAATAGGTGTTTAAACACAATATCATCGGACATAAGTATGTCCCGCAGAAATGTTGCATTTTCAACAGGAAACTCCTGCAAGGGTGACCCATCATCCGTTATAAAGACAGAGGCAAAAAAGGCATTAAAAGCAGATGCCTTTTCAGATGGGTCAGTAATGATTGATCCATCATCAGCGACTAGGTTAGGGATATGAGATTTGTTTTTGAATTTGCTCCTAACAAATCTCCAAAAATCGGACTGAGATCCTTGGTTAACTCCTTGTAACATACATGTTGCCATATGGCAACATGATAGATCCGGAAAATGATATGTCCCGAGGTGAAAAATGAGATCACGTACTTTCCAAAATGAGATGTCAGAAGAAAAACGGAGATATCCGTCCATCTATCATTTTTGGTCTGAGGACAACTCATTTTTTTACGGATATCTCATTAATCGGCGTGATATGTCATTGCTTGGTTATGACTTGTCATCGTTCAGTACCTGCCCCGGCACGCCCGGGCGTGTTCGGTGATGTCGTCATGACGTCATTAGGTTATTTTTGCTGCGCAATAGAATAGGCGTGTGTTGCACGTTTCCTGTGCAGTTTTTTGTGCTAGAAACAGCTAGACTAAGGAGAAGCGTCAAATAGTGAGGCAGAAAGAGGTATTTTTATTTTGATCCTCCAAAATTTCTTTCTTTTTGTGGGAAAAATAATCGAACGCTGGGTTCTTCTAAATGTAGTTTTGAATCCCGGTTTAAAGTGTCAGCTCTGAATTTTCTTCGCAAGAGGCCTCTGTTACTTTTGGGAGGGCGCAGCGTTTTAGAATTGTTCGTTCTAGGTAGGTAAATATTAATCAATTATTATTCGTCATCCCTAAATAAATTAATTATTCGTCAACGTTCTGTTCGTTAGGGCTTAACTGACTTTTAGGGGTCCCTCCCAAACATGTAACAGGGGGTCTGGGGGGTCTGCCCCCCACCCGACTTAGGCCAGACCCCCCAGATGCCCCCCCCCCCCCGAGACGATTTCACCGACCCCCCCCTCCGATTTTTCTGGCAAGTAAATTTTCGAGCAAATTTTTGCAATTTTTTACAATTTCACACACAAAAATTGCCAAAATCGCCTGCAAAACAGCACTTTTTAGCTGTATTTCAGCCCAAATTAGCGATTTTTGGCAATTTTTAGCCAAAAAATTGCGAATTTTTCGATTTTTGAGCGTTTTTTAGTGCCCACCCCCTCCCCCAAAATTTTGGCTCAGACCCCCCCTGGCCGGCGCCAGACCCCCCCAACCCCCCCTCCCCCCATCGGCGGATGACCTGTTACATGTATGGTCCCTCCACTATAGGTATATTAATTAATCACTTTATTATTACTAAATTATTGTTTATTAATTAATTAGGGGTCTTGTGTTGTGCCCCCTTTAATTCATGATTCCTATAATATGATGATAAAGCCCTAACGGCAAAAGTTAACAATTCAGTCCTGGTACCACTTGCTCGTGCGCATTCAAGAAAGAGAACAAAGGCGCCAGAACGGCAATCGGGGCGGCAGCAAGGGCCGAAAAAAGAAGGACCATCAACGCAGGGGCAGCGGCCGAGAAGACGACAACGAAGAGGACACCGATCACAAGGAGCCGCCGCAAGAGTAGAGTGGGGAGTGCATTCCGGCCGACAAAACTAAATCGCTGCCTATGTTTTTTTGGTTTTAGTAAAATGTTGTTTAGTAATAGAAGATTTTGGTAACTAGTGTTTTTTCTAAATTTGGATCTCTGTTGTTGAATATTCTGCATGAGCAGCAATTAAATAAAACCGTGATGATAGCTACTGGTACTGGGTCAGCTCCAACATTTAGGTTGCCGGTCAGAAATTCTGCTAAAACAAACCCAAAGCGTCAAAGCAGTGTTTACTTCTTGATAGACACCCCGAAAAGTCATTAGGACAGCCGAAAACTGCATCAAAATTAAAGCTATTACAGCTACTCGTCCGCCGAATGAACTCCAGAACTTGGGTTGCCAGTCAGAAACTCTGCTAAACCAAACCTAAAGCGTCAAAGCAGTGTTTACTTCTTGATAGACACCCCGAAAAGTCATTAGGACAGCCAAAAACTGCATCAAAATTAAAGCTAGGACAGCTAATCGTCCGCCGAATGAACTCCAGAACTTGGGTTGCCAGTCAGAAACTCTGCTAAACCAAACCTAAAGCGTCAAAGCAGTGTTTACTTCGTGATAAACACCCCAAAGGTCATTAGGACAGCCGAAAACTGCTTCAAAAATAAGCTAGGACAGCTAATACAGTCAAAAACTGCATCGGAAATAAGCTGGACAACTAACATAGCCAAATGACAAACTGATTTCATGAGGACATGTCATGATTTTCTTCCGAAATGTTATCATTTTCTTCGGACATGTCCAAAAAAAACGGATATGTCCGTCGATTTTTTATGACATCTCAGAGAATTTTCACTTTACGATAGGTAAAGTTTCACTTTACGATATGTCACAAGAGTGAAGTGACATGTCATTTTTGGCGGTGTGTTACAAGAAGTTAAGTACAGATTGTTCAGCTCGATACAAATCATAACGTTTGGATCGTCTCGCATCATAGTATGCCGTTAACCAGTTTTGGCGGTTTTCCTCTGATGGGTTTAGTTTGTAAACTCGATGAAGCCTTAATTGTCTGTTGTGTGCATTTCGCGAAGCAGTAGACCATAAGGAGGATTTGGAACGAAATGTACACTTTGGGACAAAGGCTTCGATACCTTGACTCAAAAGCGAATGGAAACACGCCCAAAATTGGTTAACATTGGCACACTGTTCGAAAACAGCAATCCAATCAATATGATACAGATATTCAGAAAACGGCTCGAAATGTAATTTTCGAAAGTTGAGGAAAGAGGTGTCAGTATTAAAAGATTCATGGCTAATCAAAGGCCCAAAATTGGATACAATCTTATTGTGGTCGGAGTTAGCAAAGGGCTCTACAACTTTAGAATTAAATACGAAACTCTCTTCATTACAGAAAACTAGATCTAAGATATTGCCAGACTCATGTGTAGCTTGGTTTATGTATTGAGAGAAGCCATTTTCGAGCATGAAGACCAAAAATTCTTTATCGACAGAACTAAGGGCAGAATTATTTAGCCAGTCAATTCCTGGAAGGTTAAAATCACCCATGATTAAAGTGGTTATTTTATCAGAGTAAGCAGATCCGATGTGGTCAATAACTGCATTTACCGAGTCCTGCTTGACAGCAGAAGGAGTACGATAATACAAGCCAACATTAAATAGAGGAATTTTGCTACGTTTAGAGAAAATTGAGACCCACAGCGTCTCATAGAATAAGTTGCTTTCAGAGATCAAAATTTGGTACTCAAACATATTAGGGATCAGAATAGCCACCCCACCTCCACTTCCTAGTCTGTGTTGGTCATCGCATCTCAAGATAGCGTGCGAACACAATACATCACTAAATGCAAAGTCCGGAATGTCACTATTCAACCAGGTTTCTGTGACAAGAAAGAACACGTTAGCGTGAATTGAACAGGCATAAACTAGGTCAGCCTTTTTAGAGAATAGCGATCGAGCATTGAAGAAAAAAGAACAAAAAGAACCTATCTGCGGAACTCCGCTTGCCTGCTTGGGCAGTGTTAGTTTGACGAACGATGAGGCGCTTGTCTTTGCTCGGCCCGAGACACAATCTCACCGCGTCTGATGATCAAGTTCTTTTCTCCGTTCTCTCGACGCCGGTACAGTTCCTGACGCAGTTCATAGTCTTCATTGAGTTGCTTTGGCGTCAGGTCCGGACGGCAGAATGACTTCAGTCCAGAAAAGGCGGGCTCACCGGCAATAGCAGAACGAAAACCGGCAAGAAACTGACTGCGAGCATCGAGCTGGTCAGAGTGGAAGAAGACCTTGACAACGCTCTTGTTCAAATTACGACCAGCACGGAAAACACGAAAAATGGAGGCACTGTCGACATTGAGCTTGTTGCAGACCAGGTCATGAGTTTCAGTCTCCTCTCGATTCAGAGCGTTTTTGGCAGGAAAACCGACGACCACCAGATTAGCACGCTTCTCTCGACGCAGAGCATTCTCTTCAACCGCCTTCGTGACAGCCTCTATCAGAGTGCTAAACTGATCGTCCGACAGGGTCAGCGAGGCGGGCGCAGTGGTTTGTTGTGCGCGCAGTTGGGCATTTTCTCGTTCGAGCAGAAGCAGGCGCGACTCCAGATCGGCCAGTCGGGAATTCACTCTCGCACAGTTTTCGCAAGCTGTTGCCATCCTTTTAGGAACAGACGGAGGCGTTACTTCAGGAGCAGAGCGTTTCTTGCGTTTAGACTTTCCACTCATGCGTAGGGCTTAGTTAACAGGCAGGCAAAAAAAAAAAAAAAAAAAAAAAAAAAAAAAACCGGCCAATGCACATTACAGCAGAGCGAGCGCCACAGAGCGGCCGCACGCGCCAGGTCAGACGCTGACATTTTCTCGCATAACTATAAATATCGATATTGAACTGAAAATATCGATATCGATATCGATATTTACTAGCTATTTACTGCTAGACACTGCAATTTCAAATTTTATTTGTTATTAACTTGCTATTTGCTAGAAATTTCCTATCTATTTGCTATCAATTTGCTAGAATTTGCTACAAATTTTTTGTTCAACCAAATGATGCCTTCGAGATTTTCCGATTATAAGACCACTATAGTTATTATTATAAGATCATGGTTTTCAACAGGGCGCGAAAAGTGATCCATTTGGGCATTTTCCTATTTGCTTATAAGTGGAAAACTTCGGTACCGTTTAAAATCAAAACTACACATTGCATCTCTGTTTCAACAAGCTGAACAAACAACAGTAGGCATACATGTAACAGCTCCGGGCCGACCTGGGGGGAGGGGGGTAGGGGGGGTTTCCTCAGATGGGGGGTCGAGGGGGGGTTTCGTCCAGAGGTGGGGTCCAAAATTTCAAAAAGCTCCAGAACGCCTGGAAATGCGTTTTTAGCACGTTTTTTTCAGTAAGGATGCTAAAAATCGCAATTTTAAGCTGCCAAATAGCTTTTTAGAGCTAAAAACAAGCAAAAAATGACAAAAAGAGCTTCCAAAAACACCGATTTTTCTTAAATATCAGCAGTGGAAACGCCAAATTCGGTTTCCAAAGGCTTTTCAAGTGAATTTGAGGCTAAAAATTAGTGATTTCTGACCCAGTTTGTTAATACTGGAGCCACCACTAGTACTTGTATTTTTTGGTCGGGGGGGGGTCCCTTAACCTGTCTCGGGGGGGGTGGGGGGTGGGGGGGGTGAGGGGGGGTTGGCCTTTCCAGCTGGGGGGAGTAACCCCCCAAACCCCCCTAGTACATGTATGACAGTAGGAAGAGAAGCACCAGAAACTCTAAGTTTAAAGCTAACATGAACACATGCACATTCACTTCAGTTTTCTATTTGCCGAATCTACTGTCAGGCTAGATACTGACTTTCGTCCATACTTGGCTATTTAGCCCTACTTTAGCTACTGTATATGCGTTGCGTAACAACCTTGGGTATATATCCTGGCAGCACATCAGGTCCCAGACCAAGCAGAGAAAGATAGGAATGGATGAATATGTCTGAGGCTAGTAAATTCCTAGTAAATTGCTAGCAAATTCCAAGCAAATTTCTCGTTCCCTCAATCCGAAATAAACTAGCTATTTATTTGCTAGGCGACGCTTGGCCCAAAATTTAACTTGCTAGGAATTTGCTATTTGCTACTCGATTTGGCCCAAAAATATATTAACTTGCTATTTGTTATTAACTTACTGGGAAACAGTAGGTACCGAGGGTAGTGGTACCATATATGGTACCGTCACCATATGTGGTGCCCCACGTTCGGTGACTGTGGTGGTACCATATATGGTACTACTACCCTCGGTACCGATACCATATATGGTACCGGCACCTTATATGGTGTCGGTACCATAAACGGCGTTAAGTGCCTGACTGTATGACCTAGCATTTTCCGCTCATGTATACTACTGCTCTTATGTAGCTATAGATACTCACACCGTTCTTACGTGGATGCTTAAAGCAATTACAAGTACATATGTTAAGTTTTTTTTGGTTGCGCGCTTTTAGACTCGTTTGATCTATGCACTATTATAGAAACTGTAATCAGGGTCAATCTTGAGATTCCTGATGAGTGCTGAAAACAGTACTCTTATTTCACTAGTGGATTTTTATTTTACTATTCACTAAATTACTAAATTACTATTTACTACAAATTCAGTCCATCAACTTAATTTTAATTTTTTTCTACTGAGCACTTCGATTTTGCTAGTTTTTGTTTTACAAATAATTTTACTACTACTATTTTACTGCGATTTTACTAGTCATTAGGGGCAATTTTGCATCAATGATGCGAAGATCTTATGAATAATTAATGTTGGCGCAAAATAGTTGCTAAATTTGATCATGATACGAAGTTCTCCAAGAACTTTAGAGACAAAACTGTGTGAAATTCGACTGACAAAAGTGCGCCCACACATATTTTATTGTAAAATTGATCAAGATTTTGGCTGGAATTCAAACGTTAAACCTGAAACATTACTTTTGTGTTTACGCCGCGCAACGCCACTTATAGGTATGTAGTTATAGCACGACAGGAAACGGAAATTGCCTTATTGAGTGGGTTAGCTTTTACGTACAATCTATGTTCCACTGCTGCTGCTACAGGTGGTGCGCTTGATGGATTCGGTGAAAGACATTTCTCAGATTCTAGTCTCTGACCTGCTTTCTCCAGTTGCTTTGGACACTCCATCGGCGAAGGCCAAATGCGAAGGCAGTTCTTCATTTTATAAGGGACTTTGATTTTAACAGTGCATGCTGAGCTGCTACCTAATGCACGCACCTAAGTACGTAGCATACATATGGGCCATCCTCCAAAATGGTCGTCACCTCTCCAAATCGGTAGGCCTGCCACAAAACTTTCTAATTTTGATCACTATGACCTAGCATTTTTCGGCTCATGTAGCTACTATAATCTGCCAAACAATAGGAAGTCGGACGGCTTATGCCATTCTGAATCGTGACGAATACAGTATCCGTTTACGTAACCGCTTTTTAATAAACTACGGTTCCCTGTACGTAACTCAGTAGAAGACGGCCCTTTTCACATCCGAAATCCGTTCATAAACGAATACAGTCTTCATTAATCAAAATCTAGCCTGTTATGTGCACTTTGTGCTCGGTCTTCTAACACATAAACCAAATTTTACCTTGAATTCGAGAATTACTATGCACTATGAAGGTCTAAACTTTTCAATGATGGCCAGCGGAGGAAAAACCGAAATTGGGAACGAAAATTTCCTGCTGTATGAAGTTTTGAGCATAGATAATGGTGAGGTAGTGCAATTTTTTATCACTGGAAATATGCAAACAGGAAATATAGAAACCGTTTGAATATTGGGTTCGTTTGCTTATGTATAAAACATATTGGAAAATCCAATACATATTGAAAGAAAGATATACAGGGTGTGTCAAAAAAAAACAACCCAGCAGAGTTTTTGCTGTAACAACCGCAAATCTCAACCGATTTGAATGAATCCTGCTTTAAATGAAAGACGAATAAATTCTTGAAAGACTGGTGAAGGCCCTATTAAGATACGATTCTTAGTTCCTGAGATATTTTCCTTCAAACTCAAAAATGAGATTTTGGCAGTGAACAAGAGCGATTCCGTTGCACTTCACAACAAAACGGATTCCTACTGCTGAGGGGCAACAAGACTTTTACAAATGAAGTAACCAAGCATGTGTGGCACCAGAAAAACCTCGTTACGTTAGCCCTGAGCAGTAGGAATCGGTTTTATTATGAAGTGCAACAGAATAATAAAAATCGCTCTTGTTCATTGCCAAAATCTGTTTTGACTTTGAGTGCAAATATCTCAGGAACTAAGCATCGTATCTGAATAAAAGCTTCACCAATCTTTCAAGAATTAATTTATCTTTCATATAAAATAGGACTCACAGAAATCAGTTGAGATTTGCGGCTGCTACAGTAAAAAATCTGCTGGGTTGTTTTAATCTCTGTTGTTCACTGCCAAAATCTCTGTTTTGAATTTGAAAGAAATTATCTCAGGAACTAAGCAACGCATCTTAATAAAAGCTACACCAATCGTTCAAGAATATATTTATCTTTCATTTAAAGCAGGATTCATTCAAATCGATTGAGATTTGCGGTTGCTACAGCAAAAAATCTGCTGGGTTGTTTTTTTTTTACGCACCCTGTATATACTCAGCGTTTGTATTCTCATTGTTATTGTTTGTTTGTTAGTGGCTCTCCCAGTAAATCTCTCTTCATTTCTTCGGCAAATCAGTAAATCTCGGCACCAAATGAGGAGAGAAGCGCGTTTACTAGTGAAACAGACACAACAATTCAATCCCGGGTCTCGGCACCAAATGAAGAGAGATTTACTGGGAGAGTCACTAACAAACAAACAATAACAATGAGTATATATATATCTTTCTTTCAATATGTATCTATACAAACCGAAAACAATGTATATTATGCAACAGTGTATATGTTTATGCATACATACAGACAACTGTACTATCCATATCGTGAGGCGTTTCTTGATTTAGAGAAAGCCAGAACGGTTTTCAAGATATTCGACCAAGAATTGGACGACTCAATCGACATAGAAGACTTGGGACACGTTCTACGAGCTCTCGGTCTTTGGATTTCCGAACAGCAACTAACCGAAATTCTTAAACAGGTCGATTGGCACAGGTTTTGATTTTCTTTAACTGCACTGACATACAAAGTAGCATACCTACTAGAGAGCCGTAATTGCAGTGTTGACCGTCGGGCACTAAGTTAAGCAAGAGAATGATATCCTTTTCTAAGATTAAATAGACTATTTAAGGATTGGTAGCATGCAAAATTTGCGAAAGATTGGAAAAGGGGTTCATATTTAAACGCATGTGAGCGGTATCTGAAGATTGGAGTCACTGTATTTTGTCAGCACAAACCTCAGGAGTGCAGAAGCGTTTTGCCGAAACAAACTGTAAACAAGTAACAATAACCGTGCAAAAAAACAGTTTCATTTAGTTGAAAATTGACGAAATGGCTGCCACTTGAATTTATTCAGAAAACTCAAAAAAGCCTGCTGGGCGTTCCTTTGTTTTGGCAAAACGCTCATACATGTACGTCACAGGAGGGGGGGGGTCCGGCCGGAGTCTGCCCCACTCCATTTAGGTCACAGTCCCGATTGGGACCCCTCCGATTTGTCGGCATGTACTTACACTTTTTAGCAGTTTTCAACTGTTGAGCCCAAGTTAGCAATTTTTGACGATTTTCAATTGAAATTTTGGGCGTTCTTAGTCCCAACCGATTTACGTAGAATTTGGTGGACTGAGGAGACAAGAAACCACCTCCCCATGGGCAGATGACCTGTTACAGTACACGAATGAAACACATATTGCATTGGTATTAAAGGAAATACCGGTTATTCCATTCAGATCCCGCAAAGTTCAGGCCGTCTAACTCTGGATCTGTTTCTGGCAGTCTTTGCCGAACTGAAGAGGTCAGACCATCAGACGTCTTACGATATTCCGTCGCAACAGAGAATAATGGAGGCATTTGAAGCACTGGATTTTGACAATTCCGGTCGGATCGCCGTCACCAAACTGTCAGAGCTGCTAACTCAACACGGTCTGTAGTAGTGCGTTTTCACTAATTTATCCACATAAACCTACCATTTTCTGCTATTGTAGGGGAACCATTCTCCGAACAGGAGTTGCGCACGTTTTTGGCCGCTTTGAAAGGATCGGTTGAGGACGGCTGTGTTGATTATCGAGGGCTTCTAACTGATTGGATGCCAAAAGATGTCTGATTCACATACGTAGATGGGTTTAGATAACGGACAATTTGTAAATGAGAGGAATCAGATTTGGACATTTCCAACCATGTGTATAGAGGCTACTTAGCGCCGCGTCGTTGGCTCAGTGGGTAGCTTGCTGCCTCTGAGTCATGGCGGCCCCTGCATCCCTAGCGGTTGTAGTGGTTCATCCTCTCGGCGCGGCAAGTTTCTTGCTGCAAAGAGTTGGTCGTCGGCAGTGTGGTGCACTTTTTATCTAGGTAACTAGGTAACTAGGTATACCTAGTATTACCTAGTTAATATTAGGGAAAAGTACCTAGATTTACTTTACCTAGTTACTGGTTACTCTATTTTACCTAGTTTTACTTTACCTAGTTTTAAATCCACATAACTAGGTACTTCTAGGTAGAACAAGTTTACCTAGTTTGACATTTTCAGTTTTACATGGCTTTTTCAGTCAGAAAACCTTCAAATTTTCGGCTTTTGCACAATTTCAGTGGCCCAGAGAATGAATTTCTGACTTATTTGATCAATAAAATACAAATATTTACTTGAAATGTGTCAAATTTCGTAAATTTTAACTCCACTAACTTCATCACTGTTCTATCGAACCAAAAATAACATTTTGACTTGATTTCGAGCGTTTTAGGTTTACCTAGTATTACCTAGTTTTTCTGGGCTTTACCTAGTATTACTTTACCTAGTTTCTTAGCTGAGAACTTTACCTAGTATTACTTTACCTAGTTTTTTAGGTGACAACTTTACCTAGTATTACTTTACCTAGTTTCAAATTTTCAAAATGCACCACACTGGTCGTCGGCACAACGCTCCACCCAGGCCACCGAAAGCTGGTTACAGCGAGCAGATAAAATGGGAACCAACTGGATCTGCCACAGCACCGAAGCCGCTCCTACAGCATGCCAACTTGGAGAAAGAGCAATGACGTCAGGAGTTGTCCACGGAAACCGACTAGGCAGGGGGGCCTCTCTCGCACCAGGGGCGGACCTAGCGGACGTTGGGAGCCGACATCACCATGACGTCAACGCGCCAGGGACTTTCTTTGTACCTGGCGTCCAACAGCATGGCTAGAGTGGCTGGCAGTGATAGAAGGGAAACGTCCGAGATGACGAAACCACGGGGGTTGCGCAATGGATCGCAAGGTCTGAGCGTAGGGCCGTAAAGGCCCCCCGCACATCGGATCGGATCGAGGCTACTTATACAGTATGTAACAAGAGAAGAGGATCTTGATATACATACATTTAATATAGATGTATGCCCCATCGACTTTTTTCACTGTTTTTAGAGTGGTAATGTAATTGATACGAAATTTTGGAAAAATTGCCAGCAGTATACTTGAGCTACCACTTGTAAAATTTTCGAAAGATTTTGAAACCCAAACTAGGGCTCCGAAACCCTAACTTAGTTAGGATTTCAGAAACTAAAATTAAGTTCCGAAACCCTATTTAGGCACATTTCCGTGGTCTTTTGTACAGTTGGTAGGTGGTGTACCTGAACCTGAACCTGAAACCTGGGTATTAACCTGAAAATTGTGAAGCTGAACCTACTTGAAAATATAAGTACTTACCTGACACCTACTAGGTCGCAGGAGTTGTCCACGGAAACCGACTAGGCAGGGGGGCCTCTCTCGCACCAGGGGCGGACCTAGCGGACGTTGGGAGCCAACATCACCATGACGTCAACGCGCCAGGGACTTTCTTTGTACCTGGCGTCCAACAGCATGGCTAGAGTGGCTGGCAGTGATAGAAGGGAAACGTCCGAGATGACGAAACCACGGGGGTTGCGCAATGGATCGCAAGGTCTGAGCGTAGGGCCGTAAAGGCCCCCCGCACATCGGATCGGATCGAGGCTACTTATACAGTATGTAACAAGAGAAGAGGATCTTGATATACATACATTTAATATAGATGTACAGTATGCCCCATCGACTTTTTTCACTGTTTTTAGAGTGGTAATGTAATTGATACGAAATTTTGGAAAAATTGCCAGCAGTATACTTGAGCTACCACTTGTAAAATTTTCGAAAGATTTTGAAACCCAAACTAGGGCTCCGAAACCCTAACTTAGTTAGGATTTCAGAAACTAAAATTAAGTTCCGAAACCCTATTTAGGCACATTTCCGTGGTCTTTTGTACAGTTGGTAGGTGGTATACCTGAACCTGAACCTGAAACCTGGGTATTAACCTGAAAATTGTGAACCTGAACCTACTTGAAAATATAAGTACTTACCTGACACCTACTAGGTCGGTACCTACTTTTCAGGTTTTTCTTGTCTTAAACTTCCCGGTACAAGTAGCACGTACTGTCAACATTTGAAATTGGTTAGATCAGATATTGCTTGACGCTCTACAGCTTTGTTCGAAAAAATGGTGTGCGTGAAGCTCTAATGCACATTATCTGCTCCTAAGTGTACTGTAACTTAAAAATGAACGCAATTATAGGGAAAAGCCCCATCCGGAAACTGCCTTTATAAAGCTTGTCTTCCTCTATGCCTAAGCCTAAGCTTTAGTGTGTTTGTTGAACGTAAGTTTAAACGTCAGCTAGTAGAACTTTATCTAAGCCTGAGCCTTAACTTAATGCCGGAACTTAGAGTTTGAAATGAACGTTCGTAGAGTGTGTGGGGTTTCCTACTACAATGGCGATCGGTCCATCATACCGCAAAAAATTGTCTTGCGTTTTTCTCGTTTTTGTCGAATTGTTGGTTTGTAAATTTCGATTGCTTTGAACATGGATCGTTTTCATAAGAAAAGGAAAAGGAACGCTATTGATTTAGCTCATAGCCGAAAATTTGTGTCTTTGTTTGAAAGTACCTGAACCTGAACCTGACACCTGGGTACTTTTGAAAAATGTACCTGAACCTGAAATTGGATTTTAGAGATACCTGAACCTGGACTTAACTGAAATTTGGTGGTACCTACCAACTGTAGTCTTTTGCGAACCTAGGATGGATGGACGGATTGTCCGGGCGGGGCCGTCGTAACCCCTGCTTTAGGCCACACTGTGGGCCCATCACGCACACCCATATCATCCTGCCCTTCCTTCGCTGCCTTCGCTACTAGCCCAAACACATGCTCGGTCTCGGTGTCAGTCTGGTCGGGTCTCAGTGGTAGCTGTCTCCGTTCCATACGTCCCAACACACGTGTGGTTGCTATAGCTTTTAGGTGTTTAGGCAGTTCCAGTCGGTTCCCATTTACCTACTCGCTCTCACCAGCTTTCGGTGGCCTGGGTTGGGCTTTGTGCCGACCACCAACTCTTTGCGGCAAGAAACTTGCGCGCCGAGAGAATGAACGCACGACGTCGCGCACAATGGCTTTGCGGCCTAAACCACTACACCAACTGTGCCGGCTGGCGCACCTAGGAGAACAAAGATCAGTGATTTTAGCAAGAGCAACACCTAATCTAAAATATAAGCGGGGTCAATTTTTTACTTGGTCTTTGTTTAAGAGTTTGTTTTTTGTTGAGATCTTTGGTTTCATCCATCGAGGCCGAAAAAAAATAGCTCAAACGAGAGATTATCAGTGTGTCCGTTAAGGCACGGCCAGAAACGAAGCGGTTTTTCCTCGTTCTAAAAAAAAAGAATATTCCTGCTTTGCTGCACACGTGTGGTCTTTGGTCACCAATACTGCAGATAGATAATATGCCGTTCAATGTTACATAGCAAAATTGTTACCAACAGGTAGCAGTTTATGCCGATTGATGAAACATAGATTAGTTAATTTACCGATTTGTTCTGCGAAGAAAAGTTTTTCTAAAAAAGTTAGCCGTTTTACGTGCAAATACATAAGTTTTATGACGTAAAATAAAAAAAGTAGAATAATTTAGCAGTTCGATTCGGTTTAGCTCTACTCTTAGTAAGTCAGTAAGTAATTTATTAAAAAATAAACAGAACAAAAATGCCCAAGACTGGGAACAAATAGATAGGGATGGGGATGGACCGCTAAACGGCCACTAATTTGTACATACTGTATGTTTTTTTTTCTTTGCCGCTCGTTTACTGGTTTTACTGGTGTAGAGCAGACGGCATAAACATTGATTGATTGACTAACACCCTCCTACCCCGATAAAATCTACTAAAATCGGTATTACAGAAGGCGTGTGCGGAGCGCATATTAACTGTAATTTGGTAATGTGTTCCAATTATTTATTACTGGAACGGCAAGGGAATATTTTCTCATATCAAGCCTGGACTTCGGTAAACACAATTTATACTGGTGACCACGTGTGTTGAGATTATTAAATTTGAAAAACAATTCAACAGGGAGGTCGATTTGTCCGTGAATTAATTTGTACACCATTACAAGGTCAGCAACAATTCTTCGTTTTTCTAAAGACTCCAAATTTAGCAAATTGGAAATGGTTTATTCAGATATTTCTGGGCATTACAGCACCAGTGTAAACAGCAGTTTAATATCCGACCACCCACCACAGGCCTCTTTGTGCGTTCGTTCGTTTGCCGCAGAAGATGCGCTTTCGTAGATTTGGGTTAAACATGTGTCTCATTTCCAGAACGCAGTTTCCTTGTAGGCACAGACACGTCCACCTGTAAAACATCGGCTATACATTGGTAGGGATGCCTACCAAATTCAAACTTTTAATTTGATATGGTATGGTATAGTATAAAGTACAGCTTACCGTTGCTAAGTAAATTATAATTATAATTTTAATTAAATTGTTTAGAAATTTACTGATACAAGCAAATTATTTGGTAAGTAAATTATAATTAAATTAAATTTCTACGAGGACGGGGAAAGTTAATTATAATTATAATTTGTAAATTATACTTACCAAAAATAATTTACTTAATTTACTTAAAATATACTTAATTTACTTACAGAAGCCTAGCTATTGCTGAACCTTTTTGGCAGCATGCAAGTGCTGCGTGAGCACTTGCTTTTCGGTATCTATACCTTTCAATGGCAAGGCATACTTACTGTACAATTTTCCGCCCGCCTGCCCACCGCCTTTTGTCTTTGCGCTTGTTTCTCTTAATCTCCCACAAAACAAACTACTCCAATTTATCCACCGAGCTAAGAGTGCCTATAGGTACTTTTCAGCCCTTTTTTCTATGCGATAGCATATGTTCAGTCTCACAGGCCTGTCTTTATCTGTTCTGGATGCAAGCAGAAACTGACTGGAAAGCCACTTGAGATTGGGGCTTTCTTATTAAAATTCTGACGAACTGTTATTATTACTATTGAAAGACACGAGCTATCACCTTTCGGCTACCTTTCGGCTACCGAGCTACCTTTCGGCTAGGGGTGATAAATTTTCAAAATCTTAGGGGGCTGACTGGAGGTGGTAGCGGCGGCTGATGAGGTGAGATGGTAAGCCAAAAAGTCCGATTTTTCGCTATAATCAAGGTTTTTTGGCTTTTTCCTTTAAGGTTGAAATAAGCTAGTCTGAGCTCATTCACACCCAACCTAGGCATACTTTTATCGTAACATTCTTCCAAAAAATCCTGAAGGGGTAGCAGTAGCCTGAGGAGCGGTATGTCAGAGCCTGCGCGGGTAAACCCCTCAGCCCCCTTTGTCCATGTCTGTTGTTGACTTAACTTAACCTGTGATACCCTCGTTTGGTTTTCATTCTAGATAACTGTTGCAGCATCCTTGCTTAGTTGGAAGCAAAGCTGAAGATGTTAGCCGCCAAAATCAGGCTATTTTAAATATACTTAATATACTTAATTTAATTAAATGTGGTAAGTAAATTATAATTAAATTAAATTTCTCTCAGATGTGGTAAGTAAATTTTAATTTAATTATATTTCTCTGGGGATGTGGTAAGTAAATTATAATTTAATTATATTTTAAATAAATTTACTTAGCAACAGTGTACAGCTGGTAGGTACCACCAAATTTCAGGTAAGTCCAGGTTCAGGTATCTCGAAAATCCAATTTCAGGTTCAGGTTCAGGTTCAGGTACATTTTTTAAAAGTACCCAGGTGTCAGGTTCAGGTTCAGGTACTTTCAAATATAGACACAAATTTTCGGCGATGGTGATGTTGGTTGTTCTTGTGCATGTTTTCCTAATTTCCAAATTGTTGAGAAGCATTTTCCATTTTTTATATTTTCCATTTTCGAACTTTCCAACTTCTTGGGGATTTGTGTGCGCCCGCTTTTTGCGGTATGACGGACCGATTGCCATTGTACCGTATAGTGCTGTTTATAGTACCCCCCTATTTATAGTACCCCGGGTACTATAAACGGCACTTAAGTGCCATTTATAGTACCCGGGGTACTATAAATGGAGACAGATTTTTTTTTCTGAAGTGAGCTGTTATCCATGCAAAACGTGCGAGAAATACAGTATTTTTGGTGGTAAACCTTGTTTGTATTAAGAGAAACAGTAGATAATGCAATAATATTGGCTCTGATGTAAGTAAAAAACGTATTTTACACAGCTAGGTCGCAATTTGAGCAAAGAACTTCACATACTATTGCTAGTTTTTTATAGAACAGATTTTGTAAAGTGCCATTTATAGTACCCGGGTACTATAAATGGATTCAATTTTATTTTCGCAAAACCCTAAGTGCCATATATAGTACCCGGGTACTATAAACAGCACTATACGGTAGTAGGAAACCCCCACGCACTCCACGCACGTTCATTTCAAACTCTAAGTTCCGGTATTAAGTTAAGGCTCAGGCTTACATAAGTTCTACTAGCTGACGTTTAAGCTTTCGTTCAACAAACAAACTAAAGCTTAGGCTTAGACATAGAGGAAGACAAGCTTTCATAAAGGCAATTTCCGGATGGGGCTTCTCCCAGTAGTCGCCTTCATTTTTTAGTTACAGTACACGTAGGTGGAGATAATGTGCATTAGACGCTTCACGCACATCATTTTTGGAACAAAACTGTAGAGCGTCAAGCAATATCTGATCTAACCAATTTCAAAAGTTGACAGTACGTGCTACTTGTACCGGGAAGTTTAAGACAAGAAAAACCTGAAAAGTAGGTACCGACCTAGTAGGTGTCAGGTAAGTACTTTTATTTTCAAGTAGGTTCAGGTTCAGGTTCAGGTTCACAATTTTCAGGTTAATACCCAGGTTTCAGGTTCAGGTTCAGGTATACCTACCAGCTGTAGTTGGCGATTTGAATTCGATATGGTATGGTATAGTACTAGCTAATTCAGTTTGAATTTGGTTGGTATGAATTTGATGCAGTAGTGGTAGTTTAGTTTGCTGTGATAATGTCATAGAATCCTTTGGAAATTATGCTCAATCCACCTTTCTTGAGTTTTCTCGAATCAAAACATGGAGAAAGGATTGGGAATATATTCTGACGCATTTGAAAAGTGTTATAAATGTAGCCAACAAGCCAGTACTAAAATGAAAAGGTCTTACCAAAATCATAATTCTAGTACTAAAATTTATCTGTTAGTAAAGGCGTTAAATTTTGATATGGTATGGTATAATATAGAAGGAGCTGTTTTGAATTTGGTTTGGTATGGTACTAGTACTAAAAATTCAAAGTTTGATTTTAGTACTAGCACAATTTTGGTATGGTAGGCGTCCCTGTACATTGGTTTGCTATTCTGAGAATGTTTGGTACCTTTCGCGGTAGAAGAGTGGACTGTAACGTCGATTAACCAAAGCTTGGTACTGATTTAAGCCTATGTAGGGTACTGTATTGTAACAGACTCGAAAACCAGCGTAGACTGGGTTGTAATGAGCCCACTTGCTGCTCCACTGATTGCAGGTGCATGGTGTCCCGCCCTTCTTACAGTAGGCTTTGGGACTTGCCCAGACACTAAGTACGTAATGGCATTTTAGTCCGCACTTTCGGATTCCTCCCCTGGTATTAGAGTGGAAATAATTTTCTAAGCCTCTACCGTAATTACCTAATACTTTTGCTACCACCCATAATTTAAAAATATTTTTGGGAGATTTGCAACAGAATATATTACGTTGTCGGTGGCCGAAAAAAATATAATGTCTTGCAGGATTATTTACTTTGTTTGTTTTATGCTGAAAACTACAAGGTATATTCCCCGGTTAAAAGCCCATGCGTTCTAATACAGATCATACAACCCTACTTTTATCTTAGATTTTAGGCATAGTCTGAAATTGACCAAAACTAGAAGTATCGCCTACTGTTGTTTGGTATTGGATTTTCCGTTTGTGTATGTGTATGTGTATACACATTTATCTTCAAATGTGTATGGTAATTTGTGTATACACATTCAACAAAACAATGTGTATTTTTTAGTATATTTATGTATGTGTATTGTACTGAAAATGCCAATTTTTTGGTAGATTTTTAGTCAGAAATGCTAGGAAAATCAAATCTCTGAATCTCTGCTGCTTGAAACGTTGGATAGCTTTGAAATCGAGTTACTTAGGCCATTTTAAGGCTTTATGAAGATATCTACTGTTTATTACTGCAGTAAAAAACATCGAAATTTTACGTTTCTGCTCGAAATTTTATTGGCTTTTGGTGATGTAATACACATACCTACACAAAAATACACATTTTGAGTACCGTTTGTGTATGGTAATGTGTATCGGAATTTTCGATGTGTATGTGTATGTGTATACACATTGAAAAAACAATGTGTATTTTTGTGTATGGTAAATGTGTAGGTGTATACACAAACAACAGTAGTATCGCCTCAACTTTTGTCCTATAATACACTGCGAAGCATCTAATGCGTAAAGTAATAGTGTACCAATTGCTCAGATCGCAAAAATCATTGAGAATGGCATGAATGCTGGTGTCACTGGAAATTGAAAAATTATGTAAAAACCTAAATCCGAATAGAAATCGATGTGTAACTGACGTTCCTCTAAAGGAAATTGAAAAAAATACATTCCACACTTTCAAAACTGACATTTTAAACGTCCTTTGTATGTCTTCCACACTTTCGATGCTGGAAGCTAAAAATTACTACATAATATAATCTACGACCATAAGTAGTAACGATCCAGCGAACCCCCTCCCTCATTATGCCATTACGTAAACTTCGTTGGCGGTAACGATTGTTAGCAGAGAAACCACTGTCAACAATAGCAGAACTCCTCCACCCATTGTCACTCTAAAACCTGTAGAGCATTTTGAAATAGTATATAGCCTGTCCAAAAATACTAAGCCACTTTTGCGAATAACTTTTTATGGAGGCCGCCGTCAAAACGGCTTTTGGGCCTCCTATGCGTACTTGTATAGTTTGGACTGGTTTAGTGTAGAATTATACTAGTCTCAACAATACTGCTACTGTACGTAGTCTAGGCAAGCTACATACGAAGTTTGCTTATGTACACATTGGTCAGCAAACGGAGCGGGTTTTCAACCTTGCAAAAATCCGATTTATTCATGCTTTGCTAGACATGGGTGGTCTTTAGCCACCAGACTGCATCTGCCTAAGCACCGAAAGCCGCTCCCTAAAGCATGCTTGTGTTGGAGGAAAAGAAGTTCAACGACGTCAGGAGCTGTCTGAGAGACCAGCACAGTCAGCCACTTAACGCCGTTTATGGTACCGACACCATATAAGGTGCCGGTACCTTAGGTAGTGGTACCATATATGGTATCCTCACCTTCGGGTCCTGTGGTGGTACCATATATGGTACCGGCACCTTATACAGTTGCATGGTGTCGGTACCATAAACGGCGTTAAGTGCCTGACTGTATAAGGCCAATACCGGTTTAGTTCTGTTCTGTTCGGCCGTTGTGACATAGCACCATGACGTCACCGCCGGTCACTCTCTTAGTGACTGACACGAGCAGCATGGCCAGCAGTGGTTTGGCAGTGAACGAAGGGCACAGCGTCCGAGATGACGATTTCAGGCGGACCGCGCTGGTCTGATCGTTGGGTCGTACATCGTACGGCCCCCGCGATCGCCCACCACTACTACAGATATACAATGTAGATCAATGAGAAGTACCGGAGTTTTCCACCTATAAGACCGGGTCTTATAACCGGAAAATGCCTAAATTTCGGGTCACATTTTTGCACCAGTTATAAGACTCGGGTCTTGTTGGTGGAAAATCTGTATTTTACAATTAAAACTCGATGTTCTGCATAAAAAGCATGAAATACACTGGTTTCGATCTTTGCAACAACTGACTGTACATTTAAGTCTGAACAGTTCAGTTTTAACCAAGCAAATAAGTTACGCAAACTTCTGAAACTTTCAGGACATACATTGTAATACGACTAACCCAATCAACTGGTGCTTTGCTTTATGCAATTGGTGAAACACTGTTATTCATTTACAGATTTCCAGTATAATATTAATAGCATACCAACTGCTCAGCTGCAACAGAAAAGATGTTTCCAGCTTTATATGAACTCTTGGACTGTAGTCAATAATGCATTTTTTAATAAACGCGATTAGTAAAATAATAATCCACCAAAAATATTTAATAAAAAATCCACGAAAATGTCAGTTTCCAGTAGTTAAGACAGAATCAAATTTGTGGGGACCATGCCAAAGTGCAGAAAGAAAAAAGCGGTGCCATACGTATATGTACAGTAGGAAACGAGTTGCGCTGATTTTAAAGGCGGTTGAACAAAATTTGAATCAAGTCTTCTTCTAGCAGAAAATGGAGATTGAAAAAAAACGACGAATTCAGTTTTCTAGAGGAAAATGCCCTTTCACAGCCGAATTATGATTCAAAGTGCATCTTATTCGATAGCTCACACTCCGTTTCATATAAATGCACCACACCCTCCCATCACAAATGGGCTAGCATTTCGGCTGAGGGGGGGTAGAAATTTCAATTCCTGAGGGGGGTGAGGGTTTTAGGAGCGCCTGAGGGGGGCTGAGGGGGTGGTTAGCCAAAAAGTCCGACTTTTGGCTAAAATCAAGGTTTTTTGCATATTTTTCATTAAAATACGTTAAAATAAGCAATTCTGAGCTCATTTACACCTAATCCAAGCATATTTTTATCATAATTTTCTATACAAAATTCTTCCAAAAATTCCTGAGGGGCGGCAGCGGTCGGCTGAGGGGGGGGTAGGTCAGAGCCTGAGGGGACAACCCCCTCAGCACCCCCCTTTGCCCATGTCTGCCTCCCATCAATAACCAAACACCAAAAAGAATTTGCGCTTGAAGTTGCAAAAACCGTTTTCGGACCACTTTTTGGCTGCGTTTTTGTATTTTCTATTCCGCGCCGCGCCAACGTGCTTTGGCCATCCCTACCTCTACACCTCTGACACTCCTTTACTCAGATATTGCCAACTGTTGCAGGATACAATGCAAACTGCAGTTTAAAAAGCAAAGTTCTACCGTCTTCTATCTCTTCTTCGTTCATCGTACATAAATCTTCGTTTGTGTTTATGACACGGTGCTCTATTGATTTGTCCTCCCGGTACAGGGTGCTTCATAAGCATCACACACTTGTTTCCACTGCATTGACACCGCATTCTGTCAAAGATTGGTTTACTCTTCTCAGCATACATGTAACAGCTCCGGGCCGACCTGAGGGACGGGGTAGGGGGGTTCCTCAGGCGGGGGAGGGGATCGAGGAGGATTTCGCCCAGAGGGGGTCCAAAATTTCAAGAACGCCTGGAAATGTGTTTTTAGCACGTTTTGTCAGTAAGACGCTAAAAATCGCTATTTTAAGCTGCCAAATAGCATTTTAGAGCTAAAAACAAGCAAAAATGACAAGTGCTTCCAAAACCCCGATTTCTCTTAAATATCAGCAGTCGAAACGCCAAATTCGGTTTCCAAATTCTTTTCAAGCCAATTTTAGGCTAAAAATTTGTGATTTCCGAGCCAGTTTGTTAGTACTGGAGCCACTACTGGTACTTGTATTTTTGGGTCGGGGGAGTGGAAGGTAGTGTTGTTACAATACCAAAATTTCTGTTTGACTATGACTATGACTACCGTCCGTTTGAGTACAATACCAGAGTAGTCAAATTTGACTATATCTCCTACCAACAAACCATACTGATATATCAGTATGCCATCATGTCATCATACTATTCATCATGAAATGGTCCACTACTATTCATCATTTTGAAGACTTTTGCAAGATTTTCTGATGAATCAATTATTTTATTGTTCATCAAATGCATTGGAATGGTCCAGCACTTCAACTTGACAAATAGGTCTTTTTACTACACGGCAATTCTGAACAGTTCCTGATTAACTGTCACGGCGAGCCCAGTCAGTTTATGTGTCTGTGGCACGTTTCTTTTTCGGTTGAACTAAGGAAAATTGGCATAAAAGTTTGTTGAAGAATCATTATTTAATTGTTCCTCAATTTCTGTAATGAATAATTTCTTCAATTCATCATCTTTTGAAGAATTGTAATCGTAAAACGTGAATAACTATTCATCAAAAACAATTCATCAAGCAAAAACGAACCATTGATGAATTTTGTGGTTTGTTGGAAAGAGATATTGTAGTCAAAAAACCGTTTCACTACCACCGGTTTGACTACTTTGAGTACTTTTTGAAACAGAGCCAAATCGACATTTTCAGGGATTTATCATGTTTCAGTTACCAGGCGTCAGCCTGAAATGGATGTTATTCCATCAATAAATCGTTCACTTTGAAATAAACAGTGGTTGGGCGCTAAAACATACAGCAGAATTGTTGTTTTCCCTCCAAAATTTTCATTGTAAACCAAAAACAGCAGGCTCTGGAAACGCTGTAAAATTGAATAAAATGCCCTTCGTGTTTTAAGCCAATTCTTGTTGTTTCTTTAACCAAAAGGTGTACATACATATTCTACTGTATGTCATAATTTTAATCTGGGAACTGTGGAACATGAATCAAGTAGAGATTGCTTCATTGTTGTCAGAATTTTAGAGAAAAAAAAGGTTGTTTTGTGTTCTATAGTGCTCAAAAATGTCAAATATTTTGTTGCAAACAGCGAAAACTGGTAAAATACGTGAGAAAAGCTTGCCTCTTATAACAAAATGTAGTCATAGTCAAACGGTTTGACTACCTGGTCTTCGTTTGACTACGTATTTATGTTTTAACGGAGGTAGTCAAACTTTGACTTTGACTACCTGTCCGTTTGACTGCGGATATCACAAAAATACTAACTATGACTTTGACTTTGACTAGTAGTCATAACAACACTAGTGGGAGGTGAGGGGGTTGGCCCCAAACCCCCCTAGTACAAGTATGATTGTGAGAATGTTTAGTACCCTTCGTAGG
This sequence comes from Sabatieria punctata, assembly GCA_030248155.1. Taxonomy (NCBI): domain Eukaryota; kingdom Metazoa; phylum Nematoda; class Chromadorea; order Araeolaimida; family Comesomatidae; genus Sabatieria; species Sabatieria punctata. The sequence goes on along the minus strand of JASANB010000617.1, from coordinate 57,148 downwards.
TGAATGGCCGGTACCGTAGTCTGCGCAAATCGAAGAACCCTCTTATGTACGGGGTGGTAGTGTAGCAGACCTCAAAGGCGGCGTAGGTTGGGTCTAGCCCGGCCCATCTGCTTCTGCGATAATCGCAGGTGCATGGACCCAAATCGCCCCTACAGTTGGGCATGTAGTGTGCAGTTGTTGTTAGCAGACAAACCACTAGCAACAGTATCACCACTAGTCCGCTCATTGCCACTTAAAAACTGTACTGCACTTTGGAATCGTTTAGCTCGAAATTATACACAGTTTAATGGTTTATCGCACACATACAGTACACATTGACCACGCACAAAACATATTGTGTTTTTCAATCTGTATACACATATACGTACGTAGGCCAACGAACGGAGCTGTTTTTCGTTAGTGCAAAAAACTGATTTATTCATGCTTTGCTAGACAGGTGTGGTCTTTGACCACCAATACCCGGTTGGCGTTGACCCTACTCCAATTGGAGTAGTTTCCTGACGGTAAGTAGTTTCCGACTTTGCAATTTCGAAAATGCTTACCGTCCGCCCCCCACCCATTTGTGGGCTGGTACTAAATCCTTACCGTCACCACGCCCACTTGAACGCTTGCCAAACTGCACGGTTAGGAAGCGGTTAGGAGAAAGCACGGTTAGGTGCGGTTGTTTAGATGCGCAGGTGCCTAGCCTTCTAGACATGGACCGACGCACTTATCTCCGAGCGCGGCCTTGCTTTGCTTTCCATTTCAGTTCGGGCCGCCTCTAGCTTTTACCGCTCAGCTTTTTGTTCTTATTCTAGAGGATTTTTAAAGATTAGCTGCTGTTGATTACGAAAGGAAAGGTACAAATTTCAACTCGACTAACATTCAAAATCGCCGCCGTTCGAACTTATTTCCTGCACTAAATTAGCAGATAACAATATTTAACGACTACGGTAACAAACATGTCCCGTCTAAAGTCGGAAATCTCGAAGTAAGGAAGCGATTTAGTCAATCGATCGAGGCTCCGCCCCGTCAGAGGCTCCGAAAGCTTACCGTCGGACAAATTTGACGCCCACCGAAAGTCGTGTTTCTATCCGTCGCAAATTTGCTGCAGGTTAGCCACGGTTAGAAAATCTGACTTTAGACGGTCTGTCCTAAGGAGATACTGCAGATACTGACAAAGGGAAATAGGGAGGTTGAAGGAGAACGTCAAACGGCTGACTTATTCCAAACCAGGGGGGGACCCAACCACGACAAATCTCGAAATATGTGCCGGGCCACTTCCGGTGACCGACATTCAAACGGTTGCCATTCGCCCAATTCTCAAGCTATCGACAAGCGGCTTGGTGCATTGTCTAGCTGAGATAATGGGCTTTCTAACAATGTGCCCCAGTTTAGTATATCCCAATTTTTGACGAAAATGTTTAGCGTTTTTCGCGGTTAAAAGTGATTCAAAAAATTGCTCATTATTTAAACGGTCATAACTTTTCACTACAAAGAGCTAGCCATATACTGATCACACCACATGAAAGAGCTCGTCGAGTGCAATATTGTAGATACCATCGGAGTCCAGATTAATCGATTCTAGCCTGAGTAGTAGCGTGCCAAACATGATCATAATAATTTTTGGGCTCAATTTTCGCATTTGTCGTGCTTTCCAAGACCACTGGCAGCGAAGCAGTGGTCTAATTGAGTCGTGAGGCCCATCAATCGAAGCGTCTTGGTGCGCTGAGTTCAAAAAGCATACTGAAACCTAAATTGGAGGCTTCATATCTATGTTACTGACCGAAGTTATAAACGACTATTTCATACCCTTCCAGAGCCTAATGTTTGCAGCCATTTTTTCACAAATAGAACAACGAAATTCCGAATTCTGAACGAACATTCTGATGTAGAACGGCGAGACGAATCGATTGGTGTGAGAAACGTCTTTCTACGACCACGTTTTCCCAGTGGACAGTAGACATGAATGAATGTCACTCTGATTTACGCTACAAAAATGGCCTGTTTAGTAGGGAATTCATGGTCTTGCTCATCATCCGGTGATCCCAGATGGATCGCTGAGCTACCAATCGATGCACAACGGTCTGCTAAACTCGAAAATCGCGGCTGCATCGCTCTTTTAACCATTGCCATCACTGTAAAGTGGAAATATAGGAGTGGTCGGATTTTCACCTTTGTCTTCTCACATTCTGAGTTAATTCTGGACGAAATAACGGTCGAAAATTAACTTCTGAACGAAGATTCTGATGCAGAACGGCGAGTCGAATCGATTGGTGTGAGAAACGTCTTTCTACGACCACGTTTTCCCGGTGGACAGTAGACATGAATGAATGTCACTCTGATTTACGCTACAAAAATGGCCTGTTTAGTAGGGAATTCATGGTCTTGCTCATCATCCGGTGATCCCAGACGGATCGCTGAGCTACCAATCGATGCTCAACGGTCTGTTGAACTCGAAAATCGCGGCTGCATCGCTCTTTTAACCATTGCCATCACTGTACAAGTGGAAATATAGGAGTGGTCAGATTTTCACATTTGTCTTCTGACATTCTGAGTCAATTCTGGGCAAAATAACGGTCGAAAATTTAAATTCTGAACCAACATTCTGATGCAGAACGGCTAGATGAATCGATTGCTATGCAAAACATCCTTTCACGACCACGTTTTCCCAGTGAACAGTGGAGATTTTTGCGCGAGATCCCGATTTTAACGTGCAAACTCCTGTTTTCTATGGAATTTCAGCTATAGCACTGCCACGCGAGATGCAAATTATTAGTTTAGTGGTACCGATCGTGTGTGTGTGTGTGTGTGTGTGTGTGTGTGTGTGTGTGTGTGTGTGTGTGTGTGTGTGTGTGTGTGTGTGTGTGTGTGTGTGTGTGTGTGTGTGTGTGTGTGTGTGTGTGTGTGTGTGTGTGTGTGTGTGTGTGTGTGTGTGTGTGTGTGTGTGTGTGTGTGTGTGTGTGTGTGTGTGTGTGTGTGTGTGTGTGTGTGTGTGTGTGTGTGTGTGTGTGTGTGTGTGTGTGTGTGTGTGTGTGTGTGTGTGTGTGCGTGTGTGTGTGCGAGTGCGAGTGCGAGTGCGAGTGCGAGTGCGAGTGCGAGTGCGAGTGCGAGTGCGAGTGCGAGTGCGAGTGCGAGTGCGAGTGCGAGTGCGAGTGCGAGTTTTCGTTTTTTTTTCGTGCGTGCGAGAAATTTTAATTTTCGACCGTTATTTTGTCCAGAATTAACTCAGAATGTGAGAAGACAAAGGTGAAAATCTGACAACTCCTATATTTCCACTTGTACAGTGATGGCAATGGTTAAAAGAGCGATGCAGCCGCGATTTTCGAGTTCAACAGACCGTTGTGCATCGATTGGTAGCTCAGCGATCCATCTGGGATCACCGGATGATGAGCAAGACCATGAATTCCCTACTAAACAGGCCATTTTTGTAGCGTAAATCAGAGCGACATTCATTCATGTCTACTGTCCACCGGGAAAACGTGGTCGTAGAAAGACGTTTCTCACACCAATCGATTCGTCTCGCCGTTCTGCATCAGAATGTTCGTTCAGAAGTTTAATTTTCGACCGTTATTTCGTCCAGAATTAACTCAGAATGTGAGAAGACAAAGGTGAAAATCTGACAACTCCTATATTTCCACTTGTACAGTGATGGCAATGGTTAAAAGAGCGATGCAGCCGCGATTTTCGAGTTCAACAGACCGTTGTGCATCGATTGGTAGCTCAGCGATCCACCTGGGATCACCGGATGATGAGCAAGACCATGAATTCCCTACTAAACAGGCCATTTTTGTAGCGTAAATCAGAGTGACATTCATTCATTTCTACTGTCCACTGGGAAAACGTGATCGTAGAAAGACGTTTCTCACACCAATCGATTCGTCTCGCCGTTCTACATCAGAATGTTCGTTCAGAATTCGGAATTTCGTTGTTCTATTAGTGAAAAAATGGCTGCAAACATTAGGCTCTGGAAGGGTATGAAATAGTCGTTTATAACTTCGGTCAGTAACATAGATATGAAGCCTCCAATTTAGGTTTCAGTATGCTTTTTGAACTCAGCGCACCAAGACGCTTCGATTGATGGGCCTCACGACTCAATTAGAACACTGCTTCGCTGCCAGTGGTCTTGGAAAGCACGACAAATGCGAAAATTGAGCCCAAAAAATATGATCATGTTTGGCACGCTGCTACTCAGGCTAGAATCGATTAATCTGGAGTCCGATGGTATCTACAATATTGCACTGGACGAGCTCTTTCATGTGGTGTGATCAGTATATGGCTAGCTCTTTGTAGTGAAAAGTTATGACCGTTTAAATAATGAGCAATTTTTTGAATCACTTTTAACCGCGAAAAACGCTAAACATTTTCGTCAAAAATTGGGATATACTAAACTGGGGCACATTGTTAGAAAGCCCATTATCTCAGCTAGACAATGCACCAAGCCGCTTGTCGATAGCTTGAGAATTGGGCGAATGGCAACCGTTTGAATGTCGGTCACCGGAAGTGGCCCGGCACATATTTCAAGATTTGTCGTGGTTGGGTCCCCCCCTGTTCCAAACCAATTTAGGCAATATGTACATACAGTAGGTGAAACCATTCATGTAACAGGGGGTCTGCCGAGACTAGACCCTCCCCCCCGGATGGCGACCCCGCTCCGAATTTTCTGGCAAGTTATTTTTTGAGCAAATTTTTGCGATTTCTTACAATTTCAGACAAAAAATTGCCAAAATCGTCTGTAAAACAGCACTTTTTAGCTGTAGTAGTATTTGAACCCAAATTAGCGATTTTTGACGATTTTTAGTGTAGAATTCGGGCTCAGACCCCCGGCCGGCGCGCGAACCCACAAATCCTTGGCGGATGACCTGTTACATGTATGATACAACTTTCAACAAATAATAATCGTGCCAAATATCTTTTGATTCGGTTGAGAATTGACGAAATGGCGGCGGCGAATTTAAAATTTTTTGGAAATATCGAAAAAGGCCAGGCGCTTTTTTATGACTAACAACAATGTACAGGGTGTGTCAAAAAAAAACAACCCAGCAGAGTTTTTGCTGTAGCAACCGCAAATCTCAACCGATTTGAATGAATCCTGCTTTAAATGAAAGTCGAATAAATTCTTGAAAGACTGGTGAAGGCCCTATTAGGATACAATGCTTAGTTCCTGAGATATTTTCCTTCAAACTCAAAACAGAGATTTTGGCAGTGAACAAGAGCGATTCCGTTGCACTTCACAACAAAACGGATTCCTACTGCTGAGGGGCAACAAGACTTTTACAAATGAAGTAACCAAGCATGTGTGGCACCAGAAAAACCTCGTTATGTTAGCCCTGAGCAGTAGGAATCGGTTTTATTATGAAGTGCAACAGAATAATAAAAATCGCTCTTGTTCATTGCCAAAATCTGTTTTGACTTTGAGTGGAAATATCTCAGGAACTAAGCATCGTATCTTAATAAAAGCTTCACCAATCTTTCAAGAATTAATTTATCTTTCATATAAAATAGGACTCACTGAAATCGGTTGAGATTTGCGGCTGCTACAGTAAAAAATCTGCTGGGTTGTTTTAATCTCTGTTGTTCACTGCCAAAATCTCTCTATTGATTTTTAAAGCAATTATCTCAGGAACTAAGCAACGCATCTTAATAAAACCTACACCAATCGTTCAAGAATTTATTTATCTTTCATTTAAAGCAGGATTCATTCAAATCGGTTGAGATTTGCGGTTGCTTCAGAAAAAAATCTGCTGGGTTGTTATTTTTTGACGCACCCTGTATATTCATTCATTGTAGTACGTATCTACTTCGTCTTAAAGGAAATGCTCTTCTTCTAAGCGTCTAGACGCTTTTCATGCAAGTAGAACATTTTTTACAGTCTAAAATAAATAAAATATAATAATTTTGCGGTTCGATTCGGTTTTCTCTACACTTGGTAGTCTTTTATTCAGATATTTCTAAGTGTTCCGGCATACAATGGAAACTGCAGTTTAGGAAGCGAAGCTCTGCAGTCTCTTTTTCTCCTTCACCCATTCCATAGTACATAAAGTTTCTTTTGTAGTCTTTGTTAGCAGAGATACCACTGTCAACCAACAGTACCTATGCAATTGTATACTTTATAATGGTTCAGCATAATTCTTTTGAATTATGTAACAGTTTGAAATGGATTAGCATACCATACAATTATATACTTTGGCTTGATTTAGTGCACAGTTTTATACTACCGTATAATGCTGTTTATAGTACCCGGGTACTATATATGGCACTTAGGGTTTTGCGGAAATAAAAGTGAATCCATTTATAGTACCCGGGTACTTCATATGGCACTCTACAAATCTGCTCTATAAGCAACTACGTAACCATAGTATGTGAAATTACGTGCTAAAATTACGGTCTATTTGTCAAAAATAGGTTCTTTGCTTACATCACAACCTCTATGATTGCATTATCTACTGTTTTTGTTCGCACAAACAATGTTTACCACCAAAAATCCTACAATGTTTGGACATTTTGTATTAATAACTGCTCATTGTAGAATATAAATCTGTCTCCATTTATGGTACCCGGGGTGCTATAAATAGGGGGGTACTATAAACAGCACTATACGGTAGCCTCAACAATAGTCCTACTCTAGACAAGCTGTGAAGTTTGCTTAGGTATACATACATACATAGGCCAACAAACGCAGCGGTCTTTCATTAGTGCAAAACACTGATTTATTCATGCTTTTCTAGACAAGTGTGGTCTTTTGTCACCAAGGGGCCGTCCGTAAACGACGTCGCTCCAGAGGGGGCAGCAGTGGGGGGGGGGGTCGGCTGAAATGCGACGATGGACGACGCACCAGAAAGGGGAGTGGATTAGTAAAAAACGACATCCCTTTTTTCGGAATTTTTGGGTACTTCGATTGCATTATTTTCGATTAATGCACATTCTGTCAAATATTTCTACATACAGAAAAGTTTCCCAGAGTAGTTGAAGGGATCTATTCAATTCATTGTACAGTATGGCAACAAGAAAAAATGAGAGTACTGCATGTACTGAACTTTTATCAGGGGTAACCCGAAAACGACATCGCCTTAGGGGGACGGGGTCCCCAGAAACGACGCAAGGCGATTTTGAGGGGAGGGAGGTCCGAAAAATCGGGATTTTGGAACGAGATCGTTTAAAGACGGCCCCTAGGGTAGGGGCGTACAGGTAACAGGGGTCTGGTGGCTGATTTGCTCCCCTTCGAGATAGGCCAAACCCTGTTCTTGATGCAAGTTTTCCCACACCACATTTCCTAGTATTTCAAGGAAAGTAGTTTTTACAGCAAACTTTTGCGATTGGATTTTAGATTTTTAGACACTGACGTTTAGATTGTATTTTAGATTTTACTTTTATCTGTATTTTAGCCCAACTATGATTTTCGGGCCGAAAAATATATTACGTAGTGAATAGGTATTTCAAAACCAGCTAAGTCAACTGTGGTTTTCAGAGTACATACATACTCCAAAAAAGTCACATCTCTTTACATGTACTATGGTACAGGGTTTTTGTGAGATGCACTTCAATGCTGCATTATTATTGTTACTGTTGTTGTTCAGAGTTCTGTTTCTACTATTGTTTGTATTGTGTGTGGTTGTGTTTTAATACCTGTCGTCCTTGTTGTTCTTTTCTGTAATTCCCTAAAATAAATACTTTACTGGCTCGCTCTTAGTCGATTACTGTTACCGCATCAACTGTTTTTCTGTAAATAAGTCATGGGCGTTTATTATTATCATCAGAGTCAGACCGATAACGTACCCTAAACGTTAAATCTGAAACATTACTTTTGTGTTTAAGCTGCGCAACGCAACGTAGGTATGTAGTCAAAGCACGACAGGAAACGGAAATTGCCTTATTGAGTGGGTTAGCTTTTACGTACAATCTATGTTCCACTGCTGCTGCTACAGGTGGTGCGCTTGATGGATTCGGTAAAAGACATTTCTCAGATTCTAGTCTCTGACCTGCTTTCTCCAGTTAGTTTCGACACTCCATCAGCGAAGGCCAAATGCGAAGGCAGGTCGTTTATGGACGGCCCCAACAGACAGTTCAGAAAGCAAAACTCTACATTCTTCTTCTTCTTCTTCTCAGTCTTCTTCTTCTGAGTGGCCCATAAAAGTGCCTAGGATCTCTTTTTTCGGCCTCTCTGCAGACATGGGCAAAGGGGGGGCTGAGGGGGGGCGTTGGCCCCCCATCAGGCTCTGATCTACCCCCCATCAGCCGGCCGCTACGCCCCATCAGGAATTTTGGAAAGAATTTTGTATAGAAAATTATGATAAAAATATGCCTGGAATAGGCGTAAATGAGCTCAGAATAGCTAATTTTAACGTATTTTATTGAAAAATAAGCCAAAAAACCCTGATTTTCGCCAAAAATCGGACTTTTTGGCTTACCACCCCCTCAGCCCCCGCCCCCCCCTCCGACGCTCCACCCCCCCCCTCTCAGCCCCCCATCAGGAATTGAAAATTCTACCCCCCATCAGCCGAAATGCTAGCCCATGTCTGCCTCTCTGCACAACAGTCTCATGACTGATTTGTCTGCTCTAGGGTGCACCATTCGCACAATACACTGGTAGTCTCTGCATTGACACTTCCTTCTGTCAAAGATTGGCTTGCTGTTTTGAGTGGTGTTCTGTTTGTACCTGTTGTATTTAGCTGTGCTCTTGGTAATCGTTTATTCAGACATTTCAAGGCATTAATTACAGTAGACAGTGGAAACTGCAGTTTAACCACCGGCCAGACCCAGCACCCACCACAGGCCTCTTCTTTGGCTCGTTCGTTTGCCGCAGAACACGTGCTTTCGTCTATATGGTTGGAAATTGTGCGTCATCACCAGAACGCAGTTTCCTTGTATGCACAGACACGTCCACCTGTCAAACATCGGCTATACATTGGTTTGCTATTCTGAGAATGTTTAGTACTTTTCGCGGTAGAACAGTGGACTGTAATTTCGAGTAACCAAACGTTGGTACTCATTTAAGCCTATATAGGGCACTGTATTGTAACAGACTCGAAAACCAGCGTAGACTGCGTCGTAATGAGACCACTTGCTGCTCCACTGATTGCAGGTGCATGGTGTCCCGCCCTTCTTACAGTGGGCTTTGGGACTTGCCCAGACACTAAGTACGTAATGGCATTTTGGGCCGCACTTTCCGACCCCTCCCCTGGTAAACGTGGAAATTATTCTCTAACCCTCTACCGTAATATTTTGCTAGGGCCCATAATTTTTAAAATATTTTTTGGAGATTTGCAACGGAATATGTTTGTGGCCGAAAAAAAATATAATCTTTAGTTTTAAAATGTTTGTCTTGCAGTATTACAGTCAGGCACTTAACGCCGTTTATGGTACCGACACCATATAAGGTGCCGGTACCATATATGGTACCGGTACCGACGGCGACTGTGGTGGTACCATATATGGTACCGGTACCGACGGCGACTGTGGTGGTACCATATATGGTACCGGTACCATATATGGTACCGGCACCATATATGGTACCACTACCATATATGGTACCGGCACCTTATATGGTACCCCTACCCATGGCCATGGGTGCCGGTACCTTATATGGTGCCGGTACCATATATGGTACCACTACCATATATGGTACGAAATCTGAACGGAGTGGTACCATATATGGTACCGGTACCGGAAAAACGCGAAGGTGGGGGTACCATATATGGTACCACCACAGACCTCGAACGTGGGGGTACCATATATGGTGCGGCACCATATATGGTACCGTCACCATATATGGTACCACCACAGACCTCGAACGTGGGGGTACCATATATGGTGCGGCACCATATATGGTACCGGTACCATATATGGTACCGGCACCTTATATGGTACCGGTACCATATATGGTACCACCACAGGCCCCGAAGGGGGGGGTACCATATATGGTACCACTACCTACGGTACCGGTACCATATATGGTACCGGCACCTTATATGGTGTCGGTACCATAAACGGCGTTAAGTGCCTGACTGTATTATGTACTGCAGTACTGTTGTGTACTTTGTTTTATGCTGAAAACTACAACGTATATTCCCCGGTTACAAGCCCATGATTCCCAGAGCCCAGTTCTGATTACTGTTCGAAAGTCTGGGGTTAAAAATAGGTTCAGGTTCAAGTCAAGTCCAGCATAGAAATTTCGGGTTCACGCCCTCCATCTTCTAAAAAGCTGGACAATACGTTCAAGCTGAAGTCCACTGATATTTCCAAAAAACTGTAGTGTGCTGCTTGCAACTATTCTGAGCTATAAGCCTTTGTGAAAAGTATAGATCAGACTTTACAGGGCAGTGTACTTCACGCGTGTATCACGAGAGGAAATTGAAAAATTATGTAAAAACCTAAATCCGAATACGAATCGATCTGAAACTGACGTTCATCCAAAAGAAATTGAAAAAATGCATGCCACACTTTCAAAACCGAGATTTTGCACGTCCTGTGTGTCTTCCAAACTTCGACGCTGGAAGCTAAAAATTGCTACGTAATATAATCTCCTACCCCCTATTCCGGCATCGTAATAAGTAGTAACGATCCAGAGAACCCACCTCCCTCATTATGCCATTACGTAAATTTCGTTGACGGTAGTGGTTGTTAGCAGAGAAAGCACTGTCAACTGTAGCAGAACTCCTCCACCCATTGTGACTCTAAAACCTGTAGAGCGTTTTGAAATACGTAGTTTAAAGTCTGTCCAAAAATACTAAGCGACTTTTGCGAATAATTTTTTATGAAGACTTTTGCGAATATTTTTATGAATTATATAATTTGGACTGGTTTAGCGTACAATTATAGTCTCAACAATAGTGCTACTCTAGTCCAGCCAAGCTACATATGAAGTTTGCTTATGTACACAGAGCGGGTTTTCAACCTTACAAAAAGCCGATTTATTCATGTTTTGCTAGACATGGGTGGTCTTTGGCCACCAATACGCCGGTGTTGTATTAAATAATCCTATCGTTAAAAAATCCTTTATACAATTTTTAGCGTTAAAATTTCCTATATAGGATTTTTTAACGGTTATGGGCCTGTTACATTTCCCTATCCCCGTGAAATAATCCTATTGCTAGAGTAATGACAATAATATTTTAATATTACATGACAGACAATACAACCAAAACATATGTACAAGAAGCCACATAATCTAAATAACAGCGTGCCTAATACAAATATTAACAGACTCATTTTGTGACCACCTGAAAGTGCTTTCTATTCAAATTGTTCAGGTAGATGACATTAAGGATAATTCCTTCTTTCCTTTTGGGATATGCTTCTGGCACACCCACTTATCGTTGTAACAGCTGCACACACATATATAGGCGTTTCCAGAAGATTGGCAGCAGCAAACAGTTCGTTGGTTGTTGTGCGTCATCACTTCATCACTTTCCATTTTTGACAAGGCAGATGGTCTTCCGCTGTTTTACCAAGTGTGAAGTTCGGGAGTGGCCGCTGATGATTCTGGCTCATCCTTACACTGGAAACGCTGGCTAGAGGCGCTGTCTGTTCACGGATTTCGCAAGACCTTTGAGCTTATGCGATCCTCTTGAACCGACTTCTATGACTTCTTACGGGTCTGACAACTTGTACTCCATCCGGCCACCCTGTCGGGTTTTCTGGCGCTGATTCCTGACGGGACAAGTTCCCCCACTTTCAACTTTCAGGTCATTCAAGTCGAAACTCAGCAATGGCAAGTAGATAAATGGGGAACAAACCTTACCTGTCTTGTGCACAGCGACAGCAAAAGGGGAGGGTTGTTGTTAAGGAGGCTGCCGGACCTTCTGTCTCTTCCTGCTCTATTGCAGTTGGCTACTCCTAGTCCAAAAAGGACAAAAAGTTACAACAAAAACAACTTTGGTGCTTCATGCTTTGCGTTGAAGTAAGCTTTGTACGATGCCTGCTCTTGCTTCTTCTGTTTCAAAGCACCTACTGGAGGTACATCAGTCAGGCACTTAACGCCGTTTATGGTGCCAACACCATATAAGGTGCCGGTACCATATATGGTACCGGTACCTAGGGTAGTGGTACCATATACGTATGGTACCGGCACCATACGTGGTACCGTCACCATATATGGTACCGGTACCATATATGGTGCCCCCACATTCGGCGACTGTGGTGGTACCGTATATGGTACCGGTACCTTATATGGCACCACCACAGGCCCCGAACGTAGGGGTACCGTATATGGTACCGGTAGCATATATGGTGACGGTACCATATATGGTGCCGGTACCATATATGGTACCACTATCTAAGACCACCGAAAGCTGGTGACAGCGAGTAGGTAAATGGGAACGGACTGGATCTGCCATTGCACCGAAGCCGCTCCACAAAGCATGCAGCGTAGGAGAAGAAGATCTACGATGTCAGAAGCTGTCTGAGAAACCAACTATGCCGGGAGCCCTCTGGCTTATGGGGCACCGGCGGCCGTCGGGAGCTGTCAGCATCATGGCATAAACACGCCGGCCGCCCTCCTGGTGACCGGCACCCAGCAGCATGGCTAGCAGTGAAAGAAGGGCAACGTCCGAGATGACCGTAAGACCGTAAGGCCCTCGCAAATCGGATCGGATTAGCATACAATTATATACTTTGGCTTGATTACTGCACATTTTATACTAGCCTCAAGAATAGTTCTACTCTAGACAAGCTGTGCTGTGAAGTTAGCTTATGTACACATACATACTGTAGGCCAACAAATGCAGCGGTCTTTCATAGTGCAAAACACTGATTTATTCATGCTTTTCTAGACAAGTGTGGTCTTCGGTCGTTCACCAACAGACAAATTAGGAAGCAAAACTCTACATTCGTCTTCTTCTTCGTCTCAGTCTTCTTCTTCTCAGTGGCCCGTAGAAGTCCCTAGGATCTATTTTTTCGGCCTTTCTGCACCACACCCACATGATTGGTCTGTCTGCTCTAGGGTGCACCATTCGCACAATACACCGGTAGTCTTGGCATTGACACTTCCTTCTGTCAAAGATTGGTTTGCTGTTATGAGTGGTGTAGTAGTTCTGTTTGTACCTGTGGTAGGTGGTAGGACGGTAGCCTTGTCGAAGCAGGTTGTTGTAATGGCGTGGGTACGGGCTGGTATTGTCACAGACGTCGAAAGCGGCGTGAGGGCTGTTTTCCCGAATATACGGGCTGTAAAACGCATCGCATTTGCACTCCTTCACGCCAATATAGTTATCACAGTCGGCCTTTCTGCCCGAAGTCTTTATTAGCAGAGAAACCGCTGTCAACAGTACCAGAACTAGTCCGCCCATGCCGACTACGATACCTGTAGTGCAGTCTGGAATGGTTTAGTATATTGTACAATTATATACTTTTATTGGTTTAGCATAATTCTTTTGAATCGCTAAAAAAGTTTGGAATGGTTTAGCATACAATTATACGTATATACATTGGCTTAGTTTAGTGCAGTGTGGTGCATTTTGAAAATTTGAAACTAGGTAAAGTAATACTAGGTAAAGTTGTGTCCTAAAGAACTAAGTAAAGTAATACTAGGTAAAGTTCTCAGCTAAGAAACTAGGTAAAGTAATACTAGGTAAAGCCCAAACACACTAGGTAATACTAGGTAAACCTAAAACGCTCGAAATCAAGTCAAAATATTATTCTTGGTTCAATAGAACAATGATGAAGTTAGTGGAGTTAAATTTTACGAAATTTGACACATTTCAAGTAAATATTTGTATTTTGTTGATTCAATAAGTCAGAAATTCATTCTCTGGGCCACTGTAATTGTAGGAAACCTGGAAATTTGAAGGTTTGCTGACTGAAAAAGCAACGTAAAACTGAAAATATCAAACTAGGTAAACTTGTTCTACCTAGAAGTACCTAGTTATGTGGATTTAAAACTAGGTAAAGTAAAACTAGGTAAAATAGCGTAACCAGCAACTAGGTAAAGTAAATCTTGGTACTTTTCCGGAATATTAACTAGGTATTACCTAGTTACATAGTTACCTAGATAAAAAGTGACCACACTGGTTTAGTGCACAATTATATACTAGCCTAAACAATTTTCCTACTCTACAGGCTGTACAGGGTAAGCTAGGTTTCGCTGCCGGATTGCGAGGGAATCGGCGTGCATTTCACTTATGATTATCCGCGCTGATTATCCGATTTAGATACCGTGACACTATTTCTCACTTATTTGGAACCGAGGGCAGCATTGTGATAAGGTTTTAGGCTTCTACGTAGGTTCGGGATGAATAAACCTTAGGATGAAGTTAGACTTACTTTTGGATTCAATCTTAGTCATAAGTTAAGAGCCGGTCTCTGGGCCGATCGACCCTTGGTATTGAGAGTTGAAATTTTGACTTTCACCGATTCTGCCCAAATTTGGTGTGGTAGTAGCATCTGATGAGTTATACTGGACCTGCAAAGATTAGTTCGATTCAACGCTCCAGAGTGGAATAATGCGCTCCGGAAATTTTCGCTCCTTAACTATGGGACGAAAAATTTGGAGCTTATTTTCTCGGAAATTAGTGCGAGTTGTGAACTGATATTTGGGGATTTTACTAGTTGCTTGTATGTCTCTGAAACACACTACTTACATCTACAAATTTCGGGAAAAAAATATTTTCGACCCCCTTTGACCCCATAAAACCCCCCAAAATACCCCCCCTGCCTGCGCTTTTTTATTTCAGAACTTTGTAGCGCTATTATTTCTGCATTTATTGGTGTAGCCAAATTGGGCATTTGGGCTGCGGAACAACGTCATTTTTGGCCTCAAAGAAATTTTATCCAGTCAGAAAACTGTACAGGTTGACCGAAAAAAAGCCGGAATTTTCTTCCAGCCTTTGATTGAGAGGTCGGATCTTTTAGGTTTCGGTCTCATTTGAAAGAGCGCGCCCTGGCCGATCGAACAGTTGGTCGCCAGCCAAAAACAAACCACACAGTCCGGTGCTGAAAGAGTCTATATTCAGCACGTTCAGCACCTACCGCTTTTCTTCTCTTTTTGAGTTTTTAAGAGCCAGTTCGCGAGAGAATCGACCACGTATGTATGTATGTATGTATGTATGTATGTATGTATGTATGTATGTATGTATTGAAGAGTTTGATAGTTTGAGTGAGTGTTTGTATTGTTGAATTACCGAGCGATCAGACGATCAGTGCGCTGCTTTGCGATTTGCCGCTCCCGATCACGCCGCTGTTGTTCGATCTGCCATCGTTGTTGTTGTTCGACCCACCATTGCTGTTGCTGCTCGATAACTCGATAATACAAACACTCACTCAAACTATCAAACTCTTCAGTATGTATGTATGTATGTATGTATGTATGTATGTATGTATGTATGTATGTATGTATGTATGTATGTATGTATTGAAACGAAAGTAGAGTCTTTACTTGTTAGTCTTTGTATACAACACACACGCACACACGCAACTGAATCACACAAAGCAACCGTACAAGGAGAAGACACACAAAACACTCACACAAACTATCAAATTCTTCATCATGTATGTATGTATGTATGTATGTATGAATGTATGTATCACGAATCTGGCTGGGCTCTGTGTGAGTCTGCACTGAACATTAGGTTCAACTGGAACCAAATGTCCTGGCTAGATGAAAAGTTTTATGAAGGTCGTGCACAACCAATGAAGCATAATTCCGGGACATTGGCAAAAGAAATGCCTTATGTTCTGGATTATACTGGTAAGTACATGCAACTATAGCAGATGAATCTAGCCTGCCACTATAGACAGTAGATGGTTTATAATTAGTAATCGTGTTTATGTTTCAGATAGCTCTGCACTTGGTTTCCAGCCAGATGAGTACCTCACAGAGCGCCGGCACAGTTGGTGTCGTGGTTTAGGCCGCATAGCCACTGTGCGTGACGTCATGCGCTCATCGTCGGCGTGGCAAGTTTCTTGCCGCTAAGAGTTGGTCGTCGGCATAAAGCTCCACCCAGGCCACCGAAAGCTGGTTACAGCGAGTAGGTAAAATGGAAACCAACTGGATCTGCCATTGCACCAAAGCCGCTCCACAAAGCTTGCCGCGTTGGGAAAAAGAAACATCTACATACGATGTCAGAAGCTGTCTGAGAAACCAAGTATGCCGGGAGCTGTCAGCATCATGGCATCGACACGCCGGCTGCCCTCCTGGTGACCCGCACCCAGCAGCATGGCTAGGAGTGGCTGGCAGTGAAAGAAGGGCAACATCCGAGATGACGAATCATGGGGAAGCAAAATGGACCTCGAGTCTGATCGCAGGACGTTGCCCTTCTTTCACTGCCAGCCACTCCTAGCCATGCTGCTGGGTGCCGGTCACCAGGAGGGCAGCCGGCGTGTCAATGCCATGATGCTGACAGCTCCCGATGGCCGAGGGCTCCCGGCATAGTTGGTTTCTCAGACAGCTTCTGACATCATATGTAGATCTTTCTTTTTCCCAATGCGGCAAGCTTTGTGGAGCGGCTTCGGTGCAATGGCACATCCAGCTGGTTTCCATTTTACCTACTCGCTGTAACCAGCTTTCGGTGGCCTGGGTGGAGCTTTATGCCGACGACCAACTCTTAGCGGCAAGAAACTTGCCACGCCGACGATGAGCGCATGACGTCACGCACAGTGGCTATGCGGCCTAAACCACTACACCAACTGTGCCGGCGCTCTGTGAGGTACTCATCTGGCTGGAAACCAAGTGCAGAGCTATCTGAAACATAAACACGATTACTAATTATAAACCATCTACTGTCTATAGTGGCAGGCTAGATTCATCTGCTATAGTTGCATGTACTTACCAGTATAATCCAGAACATAAGGCATTTCTTTTGCCAATGTCCCGGAATTATGCTTCATTGGTTGTGCACGACCTTCATAAAACTTTTCATCTAGCCAGGACATTTGGTTCCAGTTGAACCTAATGTTCAGTGCAGACTCACACAGAGCCCAGCCAGATTCGTGATACATACATTCATACATACATACATACATACATACATGATGAAGAATTTGATAGTTTGTGTGAGTGTTTTGTGTGTCTTCTCCTTGTACGGTTGCTTTGTGTGATTCAGTTGCGTGTGTGCATGTGTGTTGTATACAAAGACTAACAAGTAAAGACTCTACTTTCGTTTCAATACATACATACATACATACATACATACATACATACATACATACATACATACATACTGAAGAGTTTGATAGTTTGAGTGAGTGTTTGTATTATCGAGTTATCGAGCAGCAACAGCAATGGTGGGTCGAACAACAACAACGATGGCAGATCGAACAACAGCGGCGTGATCGGGAGCGGCAAATCGCAAAGCAGCGCACTGATCGTCTGATCGCTCGGTAATTCAACAATACAAACACTCACTAAAACTATCAAACTCTTCAATACATACATACATACATACATACATACATACATACATACATACATACATACATACATACATACATACATACGTGGTCGATTCTCTCGCGAACTGTCTCTTAAAAACTCAAAAAGAGAAGAAAAGCGCTAGGTGCTGAACGTGCTGAATATAGACTCTTTCAGCACCGGACTGTGTGGTTTGTTTTTGGCTGGCGACCAACTGTTCGATCGGCCAGGGCGCGCTCTTTCAAATGAGACCGAAACCTAAAAGATCCGACCTCTCAATCAAAGGCTGGAAGAAAATTCCGGCTTTTTTTCGGTCAACCTGTACAGTTTTCTGACTGGATAAAATTTCTTTGAGGCCAAAAATGACGTTGTTCCGCAGCCCAAATGCCCAATTTGGCTACACCAATAAATGCAGAAATAATAGCGCTACAAAGTTCTGAAATAAAAAAGCGCAGGCAGGGGGGGTATTTTGGGGGGTTTTATGGGGTCAAAGGGGGTCGAAAATATTTTTTTCCCGAAATTTGTAGATGTAAGTAGTGTGTTTCAGAGACATACAAGCAACTAGTAAAATCCCCAAATATCAGTTCACAACTCGCACTAATTTCCGAGAAAATAAGCTCCAATTTTTTCGTCCCATAGTTAAGGAGCGAAAATTTCCGGAGCGCATTATTCCACTCTGGAGCGTTGAATCGAACTAATCTTTGCAGGTCCAGTATAACTCATCAGATGCTACTACCACACCAAATTTGGGCGGAATCGGTGAAAGTCAAAATTTCAACTCTCAATAGGGCATGGGAGACAGGGTCGACGCTGTCAGAGACCGGCTCTTAATATGGTGTGGTAGTGTGCCACAATTACCGAATGTTTTCTCAGAAAATCTGCCAATTGCTACCATGTTTTCGTGTTGAAAAACCTCCAAAACTATGTCAAGTACGGTAGCTAGAAACAAACGGATCTAAGAAAATCGAAAAAAATTGCACAAAACAGAAACCGAGTGGATTCTGAACGTCCTTTAGACAAGCTATGAAGACTGCTAATGCCACACAGGCCAACACTAGAGCGGTTTTTCATCAGTGCAAAAAAACTGATTTGTTCATGCTTTGCTAGACAGGTGTGGTCTTTGGCCACCAACAGACCAAGCGAATAGTAAGTAACGCAAATAATAACGCCGAAAATAACAGACAGTCCCCGCTCCAAAGCACTTTAAGCAGTTGGTGAAACATAGCTATGCATTATCTATTTACTCTACTGTACTTAGTGGTATACCAACCAGCTCATCTGCCATGCAAAAGATGTTTCATGGCTAAAATCAAGCACTTGTCTTGAACTTGAAGAACACAGTGCACTCAAAACCAAAAAATATGAGGCCAATGTACATGTAACAGGGGGTCTCTGCCCTACTGAAATTTTAATAGTGACATTGTATTATAATTTAACAGTAATATAGAATAACTGGACGATTTTAATTTTAATTTAATATTAATGTAATAGTCCCCTGTTAATTTTTAGATTTAATAATAATACTATTAACTAACAATTTTAATAGTAGATTCTAAAATTCACTCAAAAAGTTCTGGATCGGTCAAGGTCAGGACCCTGAATCAGGTACCTGTTGTGCTTGGTTACCGAAATGACAATATATATGGTCCCTAGACACTCTTTTAAAAAGCCTTTCCAGGTTTTGATCCCTCCACGGGATCACTGGAAGACAACGGAACCCACTGTAGCTGACAGCCTGAGCTGTTTTACAGATGGCTCAGTTCTGAACAACTCAGCGGGGGCTGCAGTATACTTGGGTCAAGACAAGGAATTTGACAGTAATATGTCAATTCCTCTTGGTCAGTTTGCTTGCGACTGCATTCCATGCAGAGATCTATGCCATTCTGTCATGTGTTTGCAGTGATGCAGTTCGAAGTTTTCAAGGCTCAGAGATATGCATATTCTCTGATAGTCAGGCAGCACTGAGAGCATTATCTGCTCATAGAATTTCTTCAAAACTAGTTGCTGAGTGCCTTGAAGCACTAGAGTTTTTAGCCACTGGAAAGTGGTTAAATTGATGTGGGTTCCAGGTCACTCGGGTATTGAGGGTAATTAGCAAGCAGACCGACTGGCTTGGGATGGTGCTCAGACCTCATTCGTGGGACCGGAACCTGCTGTTGGCATCTCTGTTCAGGTGTGTAAGAGGGCCCTTACTACATAATTGGACCCGTCGCCAGCACTATACATACTGGCGGTCGTTAGATACTTGCAGGCAGGCCAAGATGCTTATTGATGGCCCAAATCTAAGGACCAGACATAAGCTCTTGCAACTTCCTCGTAAAGTTTTAAGAATAGTGGTAGGTGTGCTTACTGGCCATTGAGGACTTAATAAGCACCTAAGGACCATTGGAGTGGCGGGGGACTCTCTCTGTGCACCGGCACCAAATATGGTGTCGGTATTATAAAAGGCGTTAAGTGCCTGACTGCATTGCATTAACTCTCGCACGTTAAGAAAACGCCAAAGCTGGTTCTCATGCTGAAACCGCCAGTGAGTACAATTCAAATGTATACATTGTCTAATAATGTACACTATAACAAAGCAACACCTATAACACATATATTTTGCACAATGTAGTCATACATTACATCAAGCAACAGAGATGCCATTTTTTATAGTGTCCACTTAACAGACCATATTCCTGTCTGTTGTAGCCAACAAATGAGGCGGCATCATTACAAAGAGTTGTTGATTGATCCATTAAAACAACTGAATACAACTTGAGGAGCGGAAACTTGATTGAACTGAACCACCAGAATCAGGTACGTAAAAATGACGGAGCCAACCTAAACAAGTGCATTGTATAATACTGTTGCACAATAAACAGCAGCAATTATGCCGAAAGCATTAGTGGCTTTGAGATGAGGGCAAAACCCCACGCTGAAATTCCCAATTGACTTTGAGTCAGGTTTTGTCGGAATGCCGCTACCTGTTTGTCTCACGGTAATAATATGATATGAGATATGGTCATATTATATTTCATATTATTTCAAGGCCTCAAAATAATATGCATATTACAGGAAATATGACGTACCAATATTATTTGCGAAAAGTCATATTCATATTCGCTAAATAATATGAATTTGTAAATCGAACAATAACCAGACAAGCTTTTTTGGAGCGAGCAGCCTTCTTATTCGTATAGACAGGCTAGTAGCGCCTGATGGACTTACTTTTGACTTCTACATTATTGTTTCACACATCAGCCCATTCACAACCAATTACTGCATGCTATCTCAGATTTGGGAAAGTATCATATTGCGGTTGACTGACTTGTCCTTCTGGCTGAAAATAGCTACAGTCCACCGAAAAGTACCAGCGCTAAACGCGATCAGCTGGCCTGCTAAGTGTAATTAAACCTGCCTGCGTGTCGGACAGGCAGGGCAGGGGCCCGACAATCGACACTGTCTTAATTACGTACACTAGTGGAGCAATCTTTTATATCTTAGCCACAACGTTATATATTTTAGCCACAACGTTTTATATTTTAGCCACAAACTTTTATATTTTACCTACAACCTTTTATATTTTAGCCACAAACTTTAATATTTTAGCCACAACGTTTTATATTTTAGCCACAAACTTTTATAGTTTAGCCACGGTATTGGTCGGTTATGTGTCCCGTTAATCGGCCGGCCAGCTCGCGGCCGCCGGTCAGGGAGAGGCGGCTATTCTTAATTGACTTTGCGTTGGCCGCTTGCAGGCGCGCACATTGGCGGTATGACATGGCATGAAAGGTAAACGCCAAAGGCAAGGTCAATCCCAGTGCCACTAACAAAGAATGCTCTGCTTATTGCAGCTAATTGCCTAATCGTTTTTGTGGGGGCAGGTCGTTTCCGGTTCTTGCAGCAAGATCGTTTCCGGTGTACGGTTTTAAAGGGCAGGAACTTTCAGATGTTGTCAGTTGAACAGCTAAGTCATCTCTTGAACGCCGACTGTGTCGTTTCGGCCGAGATACTTAGAACCACTAAACTGTATCTGTTGTGGATCGTCTCGGCCAGGGCAGGGGTCAGACAATGGACACTGTCTTAATTACGTACACTAGAGGAGCAATCTGGCGGCCTTATTTGACACACGGGCGGGCAAATTGTTTACGTGCTAGCTACATATGTTCAAAGTTAGATGATATCTAAATAGATTAGTTCAATATTTTAGCCACAACCTCTTATATCTTAGCCAGAAACTTTTATATTTTAACAACAACCTTTTATATTTTAGCCACAACCTTTTATATCTTAGCCAGAAACTTTTATATTTTAGCCACAACCTTTTATATCTTAGCCAGAAACTTTTATATTTTAGCCACAACCTTTTAAATTTTAGCCACAACATTTTATGTTTTAGCCACAACCTTTTATAGTTTAGCCACAACCTTTTATAGTTTAGCCACAACCTTTTATATTAGAGCCACAAACTTTTATAGTTTATACTACTAATATAGTATACTAATTTTTGGAAGCCCCAACACCTGGGGCAAATTGACCAAAAAGCCAATTTAAGCTGAGACTTGAGAGCTGTTTTAGCTAATAGTCCCTTGTTGACAAACGGCTGGAGGCAACTCTCTACTTCAAGCGGCTGAGGAGGATGAAAGAAGTCAAGAGGCATGGACGAAAGGCTAGAATTTCTAGCTACCTTGTATCCCTATTAATAAGCAAACGCAGGTCCAAACCAGCAGGCAATTGCTAAATCCAGGTCCAAACCGGCCAATCTTCTACTGACTCATTCTACTGTCTTCTTTTATATTTCCTATTCACTCTTAAACGTCGGAGCGCAGTGCCGGTATGCATGCGACGCAACGGCCAAATATCAAATATAATATCATATCATATTATTTGCGAGCCGCACTCATATTTTAATAATATGACTGCGAAAAATATGATTATGATATGGATTTGTAGAATATGGGGGGTGGCCATATCTGGCCACCCCGTGAGACAAACAGCTACTCTGTCATAGATTGATGGCTCAAACGGCACCCAAAACGATGACTCCATTTGAAGTAAGTTAAGTGGCTTAGTTATCTGAAAATTAGCATTCTGAAGAGACTCTAAAATAGAATTTGGTATTTCTAACCTCTTCCGCTATCATGGCAGGCACCACAGTGAGACACAGAAGTTCAGCATGTGTGAACGTCACCCAACTGATGAGTGCAATAACGAATGAAAACTCAAAATTTTTCAATCTTTTAAATATGTAGTAAACATAAACAACTATCAAGACAATTGTGTGTGCCAAAAAAATCAGTAGGATTTTGGCGAACATTTCATTCAAAGTATTAATCATTTTGCACAACTGAACATGACCGGTAAACATTTTGTCCAGAAATAAAGTCAAGGTCTCTGTGTTTAGACTGGCTTTTAACTTCTGATTATAGCGGGTAATCGCTATGTAAACTAGCACAAAGCAAAGATGCATGAAAATCAGTGCTAACACCAGAATACACGCCACCCAAATGACACAAGTCCTTATAACAGCTGAAAGCACTAAAAACAATCCATTTTGTGTACTCTCAGACTTACTGTACACAACTTGTAGTTCTGTTGAACTATAAAATGGTTTAAAGTCGATCTGAATCAGCAACAACATGCCAAGTATTAGAACTAAGGACAGAGTAAAATACGCAAACAAGCAATGCACCTTGATAGCAGTTTTGCTTATTTTTAAACTAAATATCTTTGATTCTGCTAGCAGGTTACACAACACCTGGAACGACCCTGATCGCCACAGTAAGATCTGGTGAACTATTGCTGCTACCGATTGCAACAAAAACATAGAATGTGCCAAAGCAATCAAACTATCTAAATTAATTGAAGCTAGAAATTGTGAGATATGTAGCAATAAGACTACACATACGAACGCCGACAGGACAAGTTGAAATCTTTGAAAGAAATGAACTATCTTTGTTTGTGCAGTTCCTTTTGGTTGAAGGTACAGACAAAAGCACTTGAATAGAAAAATCATAGGGCTTAGGCTTTGGTCAACCTTTAGCTCAGTCATTTTTATCGACTCGAGCAAATCAAACCTAAAGGGACACTTCTGCTGCTTTTCTATTATGAAGCAATCTTGTAAATGGTTTGAAATTGTTAGTCCTAGTCAGTTTGCTCGCGCTATTTGCCTGAGTGAATGAAATGTTAATTAGCAAATAACCTTTATATCACTGGCAATCACGTTTCAATCAGCAATACCATTCTGCGTTTTCTACACAACCAGAATTTTTGCACATTAAATATTTTGAAGAAAGAATATCCGAAGTAGAGTGCGAACTGGTATTGGGTATTGGGTGTACTGGGGTGTTTCCCAGGTATCGGTATTGGGTATTGTGTTTTTATGCCCCAATGCCAATACCCAATACTAATTAGGACCTATAAAAATCGAAAAATCTCTGTTGAACTGAAAAACTGACCTGAAAAATCAATAAGATTGACCGATGATTAGGTATAGAAAGCCGTTTTTGCGTTAATAAACTAAAGGTTAAGAATGTGTTATACTGTCCGCTTTTCTAAGTAGTACACTAGTAATTAGTGCAGTTTCTCTGTTCTTACCGAAGATAAACGTTTATGATTCAATTGAAGTTTGTCACTTTAGTGATACAGAATGTACAATATTAGTACTGTACCCAGGGGGTGAGGGTACTGTTGATTGGGGATACCGAACCCATACCGAAAAATGTTTGTTTAACCATGGCCGAAGAAAAAAGAAATCTCAAAAAAAGGTTACACTTGATTTGCAAAATGCTGGGTAAGCCACTGAGTAGAGGGCATACTGGTAAAAGGGTTTACAAGAAGCTTTTCTCTGACTGGCAAAGATCAACACCACCAGAGATGGATGTGCAAAGCTATTCAGCACCCCTACAATAATTTTGAAAGCGTGTTTTTAGCATTTTAAGCAGTTTCATGATTAAAAAATCCTAAAGCGACCATAACTAAACTCCATAATTTAATTGAAAATATAATTGTAATTGAAAATAGTGGAAAACTATTTCAATTAATTTATTTTAATTTAATTGAAATTAAAAACTGAGCCCATAGTTTAATTGTAATTGAATTGAAATTCAAATTTCATAATTTTACATCACTACTGTGCGCTTTGTGCGGAAGAAGAAGAAACCGCCTTTCACTTTCTAGGACAATGCTTTGCCTTAGTTGCAATTCGAAGGCGTACCCTAGGGGTGACATTATGTCACCTGAGCATATTAGAAGTTGTGAGCTCAAAGATCTCCTGAGATTCATTAAAGAATTTCACTGCCTGCGCTGTCTGGCCGCTGGCCGGTTGTCTGCTTCGCTCGCGCGATCCTTTATACTTTCTTTCCTGTCTTTACATCCACTTTTTGAGTCTTATTTCTATTTCTGAAGTTTCTGATCACTGATTTCTGGCCTCCAGTGCCATACATACTGGTATCTGCTGACTCTGCTCCTGTCTTCGCTGAATTTGCCGATTTTGTCTGTTGCCTCCTCAGCTGATTCTCAAGGCGCCATGGGCCCTGCCCGGCCTTCGCTATTATCTCTCATCACGTGGCGCATCATTGCATTGCTGGCTGTGCACGGCCTCCTTGCCTGTCAGAGCACCCTACCTGCTTGCTGCCAGATCCACGTGCCCCTATGTGCGGCCTCTGCCTTGCTGCACGTGAACTCCACAGGGGCGAAGCTAGCGGCAGGTGTATTTTTGCGTTCGCGTCCTACCCGTACTTTGGTGCTGTTGCTGTTATTTATTGCAGATGTTTCCCAAAATCCTGGCCCTCCTGACTGCCCGCCTGGACATCTAAAAGTAGCCTCTGCGAACGTCAACAGCCTATTTGACAAGCGAGATCTGGTTCGGGCCTTTGTCACCACCAATGACATTGATGTACTGCTAGTCCAAGAGACCAACCTGGATGCTTCAATTCTGAACGGTGAACTTTGCATTCCTGACTTTACCTTGCTCAGAAGGGATAGAAACCGTTCTGGTGGTGGAGTAGCGGTTTACGCAAAGTCCATCTTCAACCCTGTCTGTTTACGCAGTCCCGTGAACATTGAGGCTTTAACTGTCAAGTTACGCTGCAAGAGAACTACACTGACTGTTGTCTCAGTGTATAAGCCACCTCGGACGGACAAACATCTCTTTGCTGATGTGCTCTGTGACTTTGTGGCTGGTCTTGGCCAGTTTGCTGACCGTACTGTAATAGCAGGTGACTTTAACCTGTGTACAGTCGTACCTTCTGAGCGTGCCCCGCTCCTGCCTCTATTTCAAGTGTTTGGTTTTCGTCAGCTAGTCACTCAAGCCACCCACCGCAACCGTGTCATCGATTTGTTGTTTGTCGGCAGCCAGTTATCTACTCAGGACAGTGGTCTGGACACCCCTATTGAGAAGGAACATGCGGTGGTTTGGTGCTTTCTGTGTGCTGCCAGACCTAAACGTTCGGCTGCCCTCCGTCACCCTGTGCGCCAATGGCGCAATGTTTGCTGGCAGCGCCTCCGACGTGTTCTGGCAGAAGCTAATCTGGTGGGCCTCGTGCTCTCTGCTCCAGACACTGAATCTGCCTGGTCTGACTGGTCAGCTGCTCTCCAGAATGTGATTGACTCGTGCGTGCCAACAAAGTTGTCTCAGGCCAGAAAACGCCCAGTTATTCCAGGCTTTTCCGCTCAAATACAGTCACTAGTGAGACAGAAAACTGCTGCTTGGAAGGCCTGGAAGCGCACTCAAAGTTGTTGATTGCGTTGTGTCTAGTGGGAATGACGACTCAGTGTTGGCTGGCGCTCTGTAGCCACCGTACAATCAACAAGCACTCCCCTCCTTGCCGTTCACTCGATACAAACAACCGCCTGCCTCCTCTTTTTCTCCTTTATCGCAACACCTAACTTAGCCAACAAAAAACAATTCAACTCTCAAAAGATAAACAAATTCGAAGTAATGCTAAACGACAGCATGAGAAATAGCGGTTAGTTTAAACTCAATAATCAAGTTAATACAGAACTTGACACTCCGGAAACCGAACGTGTCAACCAACAACTAAACGATCAAAACGTCCGCCTTGTTTTGACTGTGGCTGGTGGTAGTGACACAAGAACGACGGCAACACTCCCAAGGCTCTAGCGGCTGCGTTGGAGGCATGACACGCCGTCTTGGAGACTACGACCGCCGACCACCTCGCTCGCTAAAACAAATTACGATACAGGAGTTGAATGGACGTCAATTAGTCTTCGGCCGGTCCTTCAAGTGGGACCATCAATTTAACAGCTCTTAGCAATGTTTTGCCCTTTGCCGTCTGTACATAAGCCGATCTACACCGTCCATCTTGACCAATTAGTAGTTTAACGATCTTAGCTAGCGGCCATTGGCCTCGGGGAGAGTGTTCTTTCAGGAGAACAATGGTACCGACGCGAGGGGGTTCACTGGCAGACCCATGTCCCCGTTTTGCCTGATTTTGGGCGTGAATTTCTCTCAAATTGAGTAAATACGAAGCCTGCCACTGTTTCCAGAAGTAATTGAGCGTTTTTTGCGATTTAGACCAAAATTCCGAAAACTGGGTGACTCGTTTCTGAGAAGCACTCGGCGGGTGATACTCAGGGTCTCGTTCGACCTCTGCGTTAGGCATTGAAAGGTCCGGGTTGACCCCCAACAGATGCGCTGGTGTGATCACCCTATCGAACGACTCGTCTAGCCCGATCAGAGGGCGAGAATTCAGCACCCCTTCAGTTTCCGTCACCACTGTCTGCAACTCTAGCAGATCGATTGACTTGTTGCCTAAAACTCGTTTTAGCGCTCGCTTTACTGACTGAATCAACCTTTCATAGAAACCGCCCATCCACGGGGACAGAGACGGGATAAAGCGCCACGTAATGCCTTTGTTGCAGAGAAATTGCTGAATTTTGGTTTCGGATAACGCTTTACGATTCCACAGAAAGAAGAGCGAAGAATTAGCGAGTTTAAATTGCGCAGCGTTATCAGACAAGATAAAGCGTGGTATTCCTCTTCTAGCGCAGAATTTTTTAAAGGCAGAAAGAAACTCCTCTGCGCCACAATCGTTGACCACTTCTAGATGCACTGCTCTGGTTGACGCACAGGTAAACAGGCAAATCCAGACCTTGTAAGCTGAACTATCCAGTTTACTCCTACGAACGAGCAGTGGCCCCAAGTAATCAAGGCCTAGGGTCTGAAAAGGAATGTGCTTTGACACGCGAAACTTAGGCAATGGCGGAAAAGGTGGCGTGGCAAAGGTACCACCTCCTTGCCTTTTGCAGACTCTACATTGCCTCAGTACTGATCGTACATAGCGTCTACCCTGTGGGATCCAAAAATGGTAACGTAATTGGGCTAGTGTATGATTCGTTCCAGCGTGTAACAGGCGTTTGTGCACTGACAAAATAAACAGCTTAGACAGTAAATGGTTTTTGGGCAATAATTTTGGATGTTTCGCATCTAAAGGCAAATCGGCATTTTCGAGACGTCCCCACAACGAATCAACCCGTTGGCGTCTAAATGGAGGCCCAACTGTCTGACCAGCGGTTTTTGTGCTGTCTGAGTACGCAGACAGGCAAGTTCCTCTGGGAAGGCCTCTGCTTGAGCCCATTTAACCCAACAGTCCGTTGCTTCTGCCACTTCAGAGCTTGACAAACTAGCAATATTACTTGATTTAGACTTGGATAATTTTGATACATGACTGCGTAATTTTCGGGTTGGCGCTCTTAGCGTTTTCCAAACTTTAGCGGCACGTAAAATCCAAGCAGTAACTCTGAAAAGCGTAGAGGCGCTCGAAAATCTAGCCAGTAAATTAGCGAAAGGAGGTTCGACTTTGTTCGCCAGAAGTATAGCCGACTCCTCTGGTTCGTTAAGAACAGCCGCTGACTCAAGTGGGGTGTTTGTCACGCAAACTTTTTCGGGCCAATTGTCTGGGTTTTGAATCAGCCACGAAGGACCCTCCCACCAAACAACATTATGATGAATGTGGGGGTGCAGTTCTGGCTTAGTGGGGATATCCGCTGGATTTTGTTTGCCAGGGATCGAACGCAAAACCACTAAACAATATCCTGCGATTTCAGCAACCCGTGTAGACACCCACTTTGGCAGCACTTTATCGGTCGCTATCCAGGCTAAAGAGCATTCTGAGTCCGTCCAAAGGAACTGTTTATGGACTGAACAACGCAGCTGTTTGTGCACAAATTTGAGGGCACGGACACCCAACAAAATGCCAAGAAGTTCTAGACGCGGTAGAGTTACGGTTTTTACAGGCGCTAGTCGATTTTTTGCGAATATTAAGTGAGCAGTCGTCTTCTCTCCATTGGAGATGCGCAAGTACACTAAGGCACTGTAAGACCGTTTTGACGCGTCAGTGAAACAGTGGAGTTGTACATCACTGTCACTCGAAATTGGGCCGGTCACTCGCGGAATGGTAACTCTGGCCACTGTTAGCAGTATCTGTATTGCTTTTTCGCACCTGCGGTTCCACTCTGGCGGAAGTGCTGAGTCCCAAGTGAATTTCTCGAGCCACATTTCTTGTACTACTAGCTTGGCTGGAGCGACTAATGGACAGACCAAGCCTAGCGGATCGTACACTGAGGACAAAACGGACAGAAACTTCCGCTTAGTGAATGTTTGCTCAGTGGAGGCTGGATTTGGTACTACCACTGATAGCTCATCTGATGCCACATGCCAACGCATGCCTAACAACTTGACAACTGGTTGCAAGCACTTGTCACCTTCAACGATCTGAGCCATGAACTCTGTAGAATTAGACACCCACTCCCGGAGATTCATTCCGGCTAGTGAGAATAGATTTTTGGCCTGCTTGTAGAACTCTTTGCTGTCCTCTAAGCTATCTACTGACACCAGAACGTTGTCCACATAGATATTTTCTGCTATCTGACGGGACACTGGACATACCAGATCGGCACGGTTCAAATGATGCCTGATTGTAGCAGCTAACAAAAACGGACTGCAAACAAGCCCAAAGCTTACTCGAACAAAGCGAAAAGTTCGCAAGTTTGACTTAGAGGTCTGGGGATTGTGAATATCTTTCACCCAGAGAAAGCGCATCAGATCACGCAAATCTGGCTGTACCACTACTTGCAAGAACGCCTTCTCTATGTCAGAGAGAAGACCAACAGGTCTCAATCGAAAGCGCATTATGAGCCCACACAGGTCCTCCACCTGAACTGGACCAGCATACAGGTTTTCATTCAGACTATGTGTGTCATTGTTTGCCTTGCTGCTGGCATCATAGACAACACGCAATTTTGTAGTGGTACTTGAAGGCTTAATGACACAGTGGTGTGGGACATAGTACAATGGCCCCACCGGTGTCTGGTCATTGTCGATTTCTTCGATAATTCCCAGTTGCAGGTAGTCAGCAAAGGTCTGGTCATACTGCTGCAAGATCTGTGTTGAACCTTGCAACCGGCTGATCAATGAGTGAAGCCGATTTAAGGCAACGAAATAGTTGTCTTGCAGTAGGATTTCTGGAAATCGCTTTGGATAGGCCACCTGGTACCGATTCTCATTCGGCAGATACACAACAGATTGATTGAAGTCTTCTTGGACCTTTTCATCTGCATTCTGCTGGCCTGACTCTTTGATCCCTAAGGCATCAAGCCGCCACAGTTTTTCAACAATCGTCTCTGCGGTATCTGGTGGACTTACGTGCACTGTGGCCACAACAGATTTATCTTGTTCACCTTTGCCAGACACATCCACCTTACCAGCTGGTATGTACCCCAACCTTGAACTAACAAGAAATAAATCGGGACTTAGATGAATTAGAGGCTCCATTGTGACGATTTTGAAGAAGTAATCGCCACCCAGCAGTACGTCTACCGGCGCTGACTCAAGGTCCGAGACAATCGGGTCAGCCAACTGGTAACGCACCAATTCAGGGTACACCACAGGATCAAGGGGTTGCCTGACTATAGGCTGAGTTATGTGGTCACACAACGTAGCCACAACTCTAATCTGAGTTTCGTCTTTCAGCTTCAAATCGAATTGGACTTGATGGGATTTGTAGGATCGCAATCGTTGTGCAAACCCTGCCACCCAGAAATCATCTCTGGCCAAATGTTTCAGTGAAAGCTTGTTGCTGACGTGAGTTCTCAGGAAGGTTTTTTGACTTCCAGAGTCAAGCAGCAATCTCACTTGAACGTTTTCCCCAGTGACTGTACTGGAAATAGTGGCTGCAGCTGTAAGTAACAGCACCTGCTTATTGGATGTTGCAGCAGTAAGTACAGCTGCTTTCCCAGCCGCTGCTGCACTGTCTACTGCCTTGACTGCTGTCTCACCCCGGCTGGTCTGAGACGGAAACGCATCAGTGTTTACAGAACTGACTGTAGTTAACGATCTAGTAACGTTCTGTTTCTTGATCTCATATTGAGACTTTGACTTAGCATCGCTACCTTTGTAGCCAAATTTCACTGAACACAGCGATCTGTGATGATTTATTGACTGGCAATGGAAACACTTCCTCTGTTTATTTGGACAGTCTTTGTACGCATGGTCTGTACGCAAGCACTTGAAGCAGAGCTTATTAGCCTTGGCAAACTCATGCCTCTGTTTAGACGTGGCTAGAGAGGTACACTGATCCGGGAAATGTACTGCCTTGCAATACACACAATGGGGCTGACCCTTTGCCAACAATGAGTACATTGTGGCCTGAGGAGCAGCTGACTTAGAGACACATGATTTAGGGGTCGAATTAGGGCTAGCCAAGCTAAACTGCTTCACAAAACGAAGCATCTGGAGCTCTTTAAACAGAAACTCTCGTAGGTACTGCAGGCGATTAGGTTCCTCCTCTACCTTCAGCGAGAACTCCTTGAGTAGACGAAGAGGCAACTTTTTTATCAGAGTGTATGCAAGAAATTTTTCTGCTGCGTCTGCCTGACCCAACTGCTCCAACCCTCTAACATGTTTCTCCAGTGTCATGTAGAAGGTCTGCAGAGCTTCAAATGAGTCGTCAATCGTCTTGATCTGCTCTAACGCATTGTAGTGTGCAGCAATTAAATCTGACTCATTGCCATAGTGCTTTTTGAGGAGGTCAACTGCTTGGTCATAATATCTGTCTGTAGTAGGAAAGCCATCAATCAACTTGAGAGCCACCCCTTTCAAGACTGACTTCAAATAGGAAAATTTTTGAGTTGCAGTCAATGCCGCATGATTGTCAACTGTTTCAGAGAAGCTGGACCAGAATGCCTTCCACTCAAAGATATCGCCGTCAAAGGGCTTCAACTCGAGCTTGGGAAGTCGGACCGTACCCAATGACTTAGCAGTACCCAGCAAATTGGTTGCTACTAACTGGGTGGTCCTAGCTCCTTCCTCTCTGTTTAACTGCACCACCGAATGTGGTTGCCGTTCAAGCTCGGCTATTTTGTTTTGGCATTCCACTATCTGGTCCGAATACTTACTGTTCTGATAATCATACAGACTCTGGAAATGCTGAACCGCCCAGTCGAAGCGGTCCTGAGCACTCTTTAACTGTTCTGTGTGCTTAGTCTGTAGCTTATTTATGTGCTCATAGAATCGCCTTTCTGTCAGTTCCTGTTGTTTCTGGGACTCGCGTTGCAGCTGTGCAAATCTTTCATCGGTCCTCTGGAACTGTTGTTTCAGCATCAGAACTAACCCACTAAGCTCGGATTTGCTTTCAGCCTTTCCTTGCTTGTGGTCAGAATCTGGTGGATTGGCGATAGCTGATTTGGACTCAGCGATCTCTGGGATCGGGTCCGAAATAGTAACGGCAGCCTGAGAGGCGCTAGCTGCGTTGGACTCGACGATCATTGAGATCGGGTCCGATTTAGTAACGGCAGCCTGAGAGGCGCTAGCTGCGTTGGACTCGACGATCACTGAGATCGGGTCCGATTTAGTAACGGCTGCCTGAGAGGCGCTAGCTGCGTTGGACTCGACGATCACTGAGATCGGGTCCGATTTAGTAACGGCAGCCTGAGAGGCGCTAGCTGCTTTGGACTCAACGATCACTGAGATCGGGTCCGATTTAGTGGGCCTGTGAGCTGCGTTGGTCCGATTTAGTAACGGCAGCCTGAGAGGCGCTAGCTGCGTTGGACTCAACGATCACTGGGATCGGGTCCGATTTAGTAGCAGTACCCTGAATTAACAGGTCTATCTGTCTGTATGCCTCATTTAGCTGTTGTAATAATTCAGATGACAATTTTTCGAAAGTCTGCTTTTGCTCATCCTCCTGCTCATCTGCCAACATAGGAGGCAATTCTTTTCTGAGGTCTGTTAACTGCACTCTACTTGACAGAATGTCCGTTTTTAAATCTAGGCACTTTTTTTGGAAGATCTCGCACACTAACAGTTTTTTGTCTGTACTGACGTTTTGTTGCAATTCGTCTAACTCTTTTAGCATTCTCACGGCTTCTTGGGGCAGCAACTCACACTGCTGTTCGAGATTTCGACGACGACTACTTCTAGTTTGAACGGTATCGACTCTTGCCGCATCCATATCGCTTTATTTTTGAATTAGAATGGACTTAGAATTTTAGCGATGAGCTTTCAGCTTTCTTAAGCCTTCCCACCGCCCGAACGAATTAACACGTATTACTTGCGACGTTGAGGGTTGAGCCGACTCTTTTTATTTTGAGCGCTGTTGTTGTGCGGCGCCATCACTGAAGTCCAATTGCGCTGGCTGGGCACCAAATGTTGATTGCGTTGTGTCTAGTGGGAATGACGACTCAGTGTTGGCTGGCGCTCTGTAGCCACCGTACAATCAACAAGCACTCCCCTCCTTGCCGTTCGCTCGATACAAACAACCGCCTGCCTCCTTTTTTCTCCTTTATCGCAACCCCCCAAACCCCCCACAAAAAAACAACACAAACCCCCAAAAAAAAAAAAAAAAAAAAAAATCCACAAAATAATAAAAAAAAAAGGGGAGTTTATTTACACTAAACAAAATAAAAAAAAAAATCACAAAAAAACCCCCCCACAACCTCCCCTCACAAGACGCCACCCCCACCGCCGAAACGGGAGCTCTATTTTAACACACGTTCTGTAGTTGCTGATGTGTTCTTGAACTGTGAGGGCCCTCGCGACTTCTGGAAGAGTTACTATCTGCTGAGCGGCAAGTCTAAGGAGTCGCTTCCCCTGGTACTACCTGATGGATCAGTGGTGTCTGACCCAACAGAAAAGGCTAATGCGTTCGCAGACCGGTTTGACTCTGTCTGGTCACGCCAACAACAGTTGCCGGTCTTCGAACCGGTTAATCAGACTGCAGAACAGCACTGCAACTTTGCGTTTGTAGAGCGACAATTGAGCCAACTGGCCGCAAACAAGGCTTCAGGCCCAGACAACATCCCAGCAGTCTTACTTTGAAACTGCTGCACTGTTCTGGCGCCGTCCCTCTGTGCCCTTTTCAATCGCTCAATCACGGCCGGCTTTGTTCCCACAGAGTGGCGTTTCGCTCCCTCGTCCCTCTTCCTAAAAAGCCCTCCCCCACCACTGTTTCTGACTACCGGCCTATTGCCAAGCTGTCGATTGTTTCGAAAGTCTAAAAGGGTCTTCAACCTGTGCTGTCCTCGATTCAGTATGGCTTTCGATCGGGTTGCTCAACAGTGGACTGTCTAGCTAACGTTGTCCACACCTGCTCTTCCATGCTTGACTCTCAGAAGAAGGCTGTGGGAGTCTTTTTCGACCTAAAGGCAGCCTTTGACTCTGTCGACCATTCTCTGCTGCTTCAGAAGCTTCATGACCGGTACTCGCTGCCACCCACCCTTCTGAAGTGGCTGGCATCCTACCTTTCTGGGCGCACTTACGCAGTCAATGTAGACCAGTCTCTGTCCTCAATTCGACATGCCACTTCCGGAGTGCCGCAGGGCTCTGTGATCGGTCCGAGCCTGTTTATTGCCTTTGTCGATGGATTGGCCAACCTGGAACTGTCTGCTAAGTCTCAGTGTTTCCTGTACGCTGATGATTTGTTGCACCTAAAGCCTGTTCAGTCTGCTCTTGATGAGGCTGCGTTGCAAGAGGACATTGACGCTATAGTGAGCTTTTTCAATCTTCTCTCTCTTCAGATTAATGTCACCAAAACCAAGTATGTGGTGTTTGGACGTCATACTGTAGCACCCAACTTACTGAGTCGGTTGCGTATTAATGGTAGTTACTTAGAGCGAGTTGAGACATATAAGTATTTGGGCGTGTATCTAGACCGTAAGCTCAATTTTGCCCACCACACTTCTACTGTTGTTGCAAAAGCCAAGCAGAAAATTGGCGCTCTGAACCGTAATTTCCGTAAGTTTGCCCCTCTGTACGTGTTGGAAACAGTGTATCATACTTGCATCCTGAGTAGTCTAACCTATGCAGTTGAGATCTGGTGGCCTGCTGCGCAATGCCACCAAGTGAAGCTAGAACGCGTTCATAGATTGATGATTAGGTCGTTCATAAATAATTTTAACTGGAATGTGTCTTATGATCAGTTGTTGCTGCTCGCTAATGAACGTGGCCGTCGTGTCTGGTACCCCATCTGTCGTAGTGCCATCATTATGCGTACTGTACTGCTGTACAAGTATTTTTACCAAATAAGGTACCTACCCTCCTGTTTTCTGAAACGAGCGGAAGGACGTCGAAGCGCCAGACTGCTATTGACCAATCAGACTCACGATCTGCAATTGCGGATTCCCAACTCTGCCACTCAAACGTTTTTGTACCAGTCCTTTAAGATCTGGAATTCACTTCCCAGTAACACTGTGCATTCTTCTTTGTCGACCTTTGTAAGATACTGTCATTCTGATGACTTTTTTGTTCGTTTAACCGATAATGGTCTTGTTACTGTACAGTAGTATGTTCTATATTCTAAGACTGTCTTTATAAATTCGCGATCCTCGTTTTACCATATTTTTGGTGTCGATCTGCGAATAAAGTTGAGTTGAGTTGAATCTAGGAGATTCCCTGACCTCTAGCTCACCATTAAGTTCTATGACTTCAATGGGGTTTGCATGATGGGCCCATGGGTGGCCTAACGCTAGGGGTATTCCTATCCCGCTCCCTACAATCAATCAATCAATCAGCTACCGTAGTATCTCATGTTTTCGTGCTGAAAAACCACAAAACTATGTCAAGTACAGTAGCTAGAAAGAAACAAACGGATCTAGAAAATCGAAAATTTTGCACAAAACAGAAACCGACTGGGTTCTCAGCGCCCTTTAGAAGACAAGCTATGAAGATTACTTATGCCACATAGGCCAACAAACAGACCGTTTTTCATCAGTGCAAAAAAACTGATTTGTTCTTGCTTTGCTAGACAGGTGTGGTCTTTGGCCACCAACAGACCAAGCAAATACGAAGTAAAACTGAATCGCAGGCGCTACAATAACAGGCTTTCTGCTCCAAAGTACTTTAAGTAGTTGGTGAAACATAGTTATGCATTTATCGATTTACTCTACTGTACTTAGTGGTATTCCAACCAACCTGCTCATCTGCCATGTAAAAGATGTTTCAAGGCTAAAATGAAGCGCTTGTCTTGAACTGTCTAGAACAACACAGTGCGCTCAAAACAAGAAAATACGGGACCAATGTACAGTACATGTAACAGGGGGTCTCTGTAATTTTAATAGTGACATTATATTTTAATTTAACACTAATATAAAATAACTGGCCGATTATAATTTTAATTTAATATTAATGTAATAGTCCCCTGTTAATATTTAATAATAACACTATTAACTAACAATTTTAAGAGTCAGTCTCTGATTCGATCGAGTCTTGGTATGTCAAGTTGAAAATCGAACTTTTGCGTAGAGACCTGTGCGTTGGTGTACTAATAGGCATTCATGAGTTATGTTAAACCTGCAAAGGCTTTATGGATTTCACGCTCCATTCCCGAGATACAAGCCGCCAAAAATCGGCCCGCTTAACTATGGGACAAAAATTCTCAACTCGAATTTCTTTTGTACCAATAAGAGTTGGGACTAAAAAATTGGGGATTTTAGGTAACTTTTTGAGTAGTTTAAGAATGTTTGGTCCAAAATTATTTTTGAGTAAAAAATTTTTTTGCGACCACCTTTGGCCAGCCCTAGCTCGTCTGGAACCCCCCTACACAGTTTTTTTATTTCAGAATTTTGTAGCGCTATCAATTTGCCAGACTATGGTGTAAAGCATTTTGGGCTGCGACCCGACATTCGTGAGATATTCGCCTCCGAATAGCCAAAACCATGCAGAATTTGCTAGTTTTGCAGTACACAAAGCTATGATGCCGGATTACTTTCATTATAATAAGAGTTGGGACTATAAAATTGGGGATGTTAGGTAACTTTTTGAGTAGTTTGAGAATTTTTGGTCCAAAATTATTTTTGAGTAAAAAATTTTTTTGCGACCACATCTGGCCAGCCCTAGCTCGTCTGGAACCCCCCTACACAGTTTTTTTTATTTCAGAATTTTGTAGCGCTATCAATTTGCCAGACTGTGGTGTAAAGCATTTTGGGCTGCGACCCGACATTCGTGAGATATTCGCCTCCGAATGGCCAAAACCGTGCACGGTTTCTTGCAAATTCTGCACGGTTTTGGCCATTCGGAGGCGAATATCTCACGAATGTCGGGTCGCAGCCCAAAATGCTTTACACCACAGTCTGGCAAATTGATAGCGCTACAAAATTCTGGAATAAAAAACTGTGTAGGGGGTTCCAGACGAGCCAGGGCTGGCCAAAGGTGGTCGCAAAAAATTTTTTTACTCAAAAATAATTTTGGACCAAAAATTCTTAAACTACTCAAAAAGTTACCTAACATCCCCAATTTTATAGTCCCAACTCTTATTATAATGAAAGTAATCCGGCATCATAGCTTTGTGTACTGCAAAACTAGCAAATTCTGCATGGTTTTGGCTATTCGGAGGCGAATATCTCACGAATGTCGGGTCGCAGCCCAAAATGCTTTACACTATAGTCTGGCAAATTGATAGCGCTACAAAATTCTGAAATAAAAAAAACTGTGTAGGGGTGTTCCAGACGAGCTACGGCTGGCCAAATGTGGTCGCAAAAAATTTTTTTACTCAAAAATAATTTTGGACCAAAAATTCTTAAACTACTCAAAAAGTTACCTAAAATCCCCAATTTTTTAGTCCCAACTCTTATTGGTACAAAAGAAATTCTAGTTGAGAATTTTGGTCCCATAGTTAAGCGGGCCGATTTTTGGCGGCTTGTATCTCGGGAATGGAGCGTCAAATCCATAAACCCTTTGCAGGTTTAACATAACTCATGAATGCCTATTAGTACACCAACGCACAGGTCTCTACGCAAAAGTTCGATTTTCAACTTGACATAGGGATAAGGGCGGAGACTCGATCGAATCAGAGACTGACTCTTAATAGTAGATTCTAAAATTCACTCAAAAAGTTTTCGACAAACTTCAGCGAATTGGTGAAAGAACATCTTTTGCTTGAAGTTGCTAGTGTAAGTTGAAAATTAAATTAGAAACTCAAAGGCATTATTTCTCTGGAAATTGATAACCACTCCTTTTTAAGTGACTTTCTCTGAACCTGGTTTTAAAAGATTGGAAGTTGCACGCTAACAGAAGCTAGGCTATACATGTAACAGGGAGGTGTGGGGGTCTGCCCCAACCCGACTTAAGCCAGACTCCACAGATGGGGACCCCCGACTAGACTCTTCGAAAATTTATACAGGTATAAAAGCGGGAAAATTGGAAAAACAATCTTTCTGACACTTTAAATAAAAAAATGCTTCGTTCTTGGTATTTGGTAAGCTTATCATAAGCTCAAGACAGCTCAAAGGCCGATTGGGGACTCAATTTATATAAAATTACATTAAAAATTGGTAAATTTCCAAGAAGAATGACTACAAATTGACTACAAATTCGCAAATTATGAAAAAGTAGTTTGTAGTCAATTTGTAGTCAGCCAAAATAATATGTAGTCTTAGTTAATTTGTAGTCTTGATGACGTCATAATCGCCGAAAATATGTAGTTTGTAGTTAGTAGTTTGTAGTACATACTACGAATTAGGTCTACCCGCGACCCCGAGACGATATTTCCGAACCTTCTCCGACTTTCCTGGCAAGTATTTTTTAGCAAATTTTTTTGCGATTTTTTGCCTTTGCTTGTGACACGTCTATTTATGGTCTGAAAAGACGCACGAAGGCGCTAGAAAGCGTTTGGATTGATATAACTAGTCTAGTACATGGGACTTGAGCTGCAGTTTTTTACGTGATTTTGGAAAAAAACGAAAAAATAGCCGAAAAACTGGTAGAATAATAGGCCGATGTTTACTTCGGAAAAATAACCCTCCCTGCTTCTGACGCATCTCCTACAAGCTAAATTTTATGAAAGAATGGAAAAATTTTTGAAAAAAAATTGAAATAAAATATTTTCATAAAAATATTGTTTGCCTTCTAAATGATTTTTTACAACTTGGCATGTTTAGTGCGCAGTTTTACTAGCCTAAACAACAGTCCTACTCTAACGAGACAAGCCATGCTATTTGCTAATTTGCGTACATGTAGGCCAGCAAACGGAACAGTTTTTATGCATTCTATGCTTGACAGGTGTGGTCTTTGGCCACCGATACTGGAGATAAGATGAATTGCAACTACGGTGTTATTAACTGCTGTTAATAGTACCTCTTATTTATACTATTTCCGGTATTATACACGGCACTATTATCGTGAGATATTTATGTTCAAAATTGACATCTGAAAATTCGGGTCCGTTGACTTCGGAAGGGCCTAATTCGAGGCTATAGAAGGCTAGCACCATAGGACTTGACCAAAACAAACTCTCAACAAAGAATAATAATCGTGCTAAAAATCTTTTCAGTCGGTTGAAAATTGACGGAATGGGGTCCATTTGAAATTGTTCGGAAAACTCGAAAAATGGTCAGGCGGTCATTTTTGGCCAACACTGTACGCATGTTCAAATTTGTTGATGTCTGATAATTCCGGCCAGTTAATTTCGGAAGGGCACAACTCCGAGCTACAAAAGGCTAGCAGACCATGATTTGGCAAAAACAAACAGTAAACAAATAATAATAATAATCTTGCCAAAAATCTTTTGATTCTGTTGAAAATCGGCCGCCATCTTGAATTTATTCCGAATTAATTTATTCTTGAATGTCATCGTCGTCGTCGTCGTCATCATCGTCATCGTCATCATCATCATCGTCGTCGTCATCATCATCATCATCATCATCATCATCATCATCATCGTCATCATCGTCATCATCATCATCATCATCATCATCATCATCATCATCATCATCATCATCATCATCATCATCATCATCATCATCATCATCATCATCATCATCATCATCATCATCATCATCATCATCATATTCTTCTAAAGATCTAGCCGTTTTACAGACAATTTGTAACAGTTTTACAGTCTAAAATTAAACAAAAAAAAAATAACTTAGGTTCAGTTTAGCTCTACTGTCACACTCCCTTATTCATCTTTTATTCAGATTTTTCCAAGTCTTCCAGCATACAATGGAAACAGCAGTTTAGAAGCGTCTTCTTCTTCTTCTTCTTCGCCCATAGTTAGTATTTGGCTTCGGAGCTTTGCCCTGCTTGCACCACACTTTCCAAAATCTCCGTCCTGGTAGGTGGCTCTTCATCCGCACCGCACACTTGCTTCCAACGCATTGACACTCCAAACTGTCAAAGATTGGAATGGGTTTGCTGTTCTCACACTGTTTACATAGTATACCTGGTTCCGGGGTATTTGATGGGAGTGTACTGGTTTACATAGAGATAATGGTTACGGGGTAGTATCAACGGGGTGGTGCTCACGCAGGCATCATAGGCGGCGTACGCTCGATTGCTCCAAGCCCACTTGCTGTCAGCTATATCGCATGCGCACGGGAAATGGCCGTTTGTACAGTCGGCCTTTTTGCCCGTAGTCGTTGTTAGCAGAGCAACCACTGTCAACAGTAGCAGCACTAGTCCGCTCATTGTGACTTGGAAATCTGTAGTGCAGTTTGGAATGGTTTAGTATACAATTATATACTTTTTAACGGTTTTGCATAGTACAATCAGGCACTTAACGCAGTTCATGGTACCGACACCATGTAACGTGCCGGTACCATATATGGTACCGGTACCGAGGGTAGTGGTACCATATGGTACCCCCACGTTCGAGGCCTGTGGTGGCATCATATAAAGGTGCCGGTACCATACAGTATATGGTACCCCTACCTTCGCGTTCACTCTGTTCAGATTTCGTACCATATATGGTAGTGGTATCATGTATGGTACCGGCACCCATGGCCATGGGTAGGGGTACCATGTATGGTACCGGTACCTTATATGTTGTATAGCTCTTAAATAGCCTACAAAATGGTAAAAAAGATTATGCGTACAGGGGTTACAGTCGTGCTAGGGGGGGGGGGGCTCGAAAAAGGGGTAAAAATTGTTTGACTAAAAAAATTGGACAAAAGTTCAAAATGTACTCAAAAAGTTTACTTAAAACGCTCAATTTCTAGGTTCAAGGATTCTAAGGCAAGGAAATCAATTAAGAAATCTTTGTCGATACTGAAAGTAAACGATTTTTGCCTGTTTTCTACATTCAAGATCAATTTTCTCAAAAACCAAAAGGTTTTAATAGTTGGCATACAATTCATATTTTAGGATTTCCTTTGGTTTATTCGATTGCTACTATGCATTTACGAATTTTGAACAAAAACGAAAATTAATTTATACGCGACAATCGTTACAACGCTTCGGAAATTAATTTACGGTAACAAGTATACAGAAATATAGTTTGGAGTGGTTTAGTTTACAAGTATATATTTTGGTACGTTTTAGTGTACAGTTTTATACTACGCTTAAGAAATAGTCCTACTCTAGACAAGCTATGAGTTTGCTTATGTACACGTAGGCCAGCAAACGGAGCGGTTTTTCATCAGGGCAAGGAACTGATTTATTCATGCTTTGCTAGGCAGGTGTGGTCTTAGGCCACCAATACTGCAGATAAGATGAAGGGAACTACCGTATTTATTGTGCTGTTCATACTACCCCCTATTTATAGTATAGTATTCCGGGTAGTACAGACAAATGGAGATGGACATACCTGAAGTGAGTGAGCCGTGATCAATACAATATCTGCCAGGGTTGTATATTTTTCCGAAAAAAACCTCGGCCTGTTTTTTTCCAGTTTTTTTCCGGTTTTTTTCCGGTTTTTTTCCTAAATCGCGGAAAAAAACTCCAGCCCAAGTTCTGAGTATCCTAGGCTGGTTTTATGATTCCTAACGCTTCCTAGCGCCTTCCTCAGTCTTGTTAGACCAGAAATACACGTGTTACATTGATATAAATCACGAAACAGGCATGAAACAGTGCCTGACAGGTTCCATAAATAACGCTATATGCAAATTTTCTTACAGCAGTTTGCATTTTTGTTTTTTCATGCCAAATTTGGTCTTTTTTGTTGTTTTTCTAACAGTTTTGAGTCAGTATGGCCTATTATACATAGCAAAAGTCCATTTTTTAAACGAAAAATGACGTAAATTAGCTATTTTTAGCTTGAGTTTTTTTCCGCGATTTATGTTTTTTTCCGACCCTTAGGAAAAAAACCGGTTTTTTTCCGGAAAAAAACAGTTTTTTTCCGGTGTTTTTTTCCCACCTCACAACCCTGATATCTGCTAATAATACAACTATATTGATAGTAAACGTTGCTTGTGTACGAAGAAAAACAGCAGATAATGCAATCATAGAGGTTCTGATCTACTTAGGTAAAGATAACATGTTTACTAGGCTATAATTGGAGCAAAGAACTTGATATCCTATTGTTAGATTCTTTTCAGTGTCTTGTTCTAAAGCAGTTTGGGCAATGGGGGAAATATCATTATCGATTTCCCGTAGAGCACTAATAGATCGACAACGAACTCAGCTACCATGTAAAACATATTTCAACTTTTTTTTATAAAGCAGTTGTCTTGGACTGTTATGAACAACACTGTGTGTTGGAAACAAATATACGAAATAAATAAGTAGAGTAAGTCAGTATTTGTCCATGAGTGGTGGCAGCGTGAATCGACGGTTAGCCATCTGATGAGTTTCGATGAACTGAACTGTACCTCTCCTCTGTCCGTGGTAATGGGCCATTTGTCTAAATGTTGTGGGATGTTCGTCGTTGCGTCGGCGCGTTAGTAGGGATTGCTCCATGGCATGCATTCTAAGCTCGTGATTGATCACTAAATGCTGTTGTTCTGGCCAGCAGCACATCCAGTAACGTCGAAGCGCCGCTACAACATACAAAAGTTGTTTTTAACCGATTTTGAGTCACTCTGGAATAGTTCAGTGGCTAGTGTCTCGGGCTGGCAATTGTGATGTAGTGAGTTCGATTCCTTCTGATGTCATTGTTTAGACCTTTCGTAAAATGGCAGAAAGACTTACAGATTATGATAAAAGTAACGTCGGAGCGCCGCTAGAACATACATAAGCTGTTTTTAACCGATTTTGAGTCACTCTAGAATAGTTCAGTGGTTAGTGTCTCGGGCTGGCAATCATAATGTAGTGAGTTCGATTCCTTCTGATGCTATTGTTTAGAGCTTTCGTAAAATGGCAGAAAGACTTACAGATGATGATGAATTCCCAGAGAAGTAGGGAGAAAATGCCGAGATAGAAGATTTCGTTCTGCATCGAATTCATGTTGGGCGGCGGCGAGGCGGAGCGGAGCCATAGACTGACTGGGAGAGCGGCTCAAGCAATTTAGCCAAATCGCCTAACTGACGTCTTTAGAGAAACTTTAAGTGCCCTCCATATAAATGTGAGCCTCGGCCGGCAGCTTCTGATGGTGCACATAAATTTGCAAGCAACAAGCGCCTAGAGAGCTTTATTGACAAAACCCAAACGCCCTCATTACATATTGAGGAGAAAATGGACACGACAATAATGCGCTTTTTTGCCACACTCGTAGGTCTTTTTTCCTTACATGTTATTGATCACTTTTTCTTCTCTTCTTGACTAATTTTTAGCATGGCCGACTCATAGCTGTTCATCTGTAAATTAGCTTACCGGTTGCATAAGGAAAATCTAACAAATCAGATCTGAAAACTAGTTGCAAATGTCTTCAGGTTGGAGATTTTGCTTTTAGAAATTCTATTATGGTTTATTTTGAAAAATTATAGGTGATTTCGGGATCTATACTTTTTCCAACCCTTAGGATCTGTTGCGAACTTGGGAATCAAATAATTATGTTACAAAGTCATTTGAAGGACAGGCTTTTCTGGTCAAAACTCTACTATGTAAATTCTGTAAACCGCTACCTGACATTAATAGAAAGCGTTGAACAAAAACTAAAACCGTCACAAACCTACATACCAAATCCTGCAGCTCCGGTATTTTCTCTACTTCGCTGCGAAGATACGGATTCATGCTGCAGACAGTGACGGCGGGAAATTTGAGTTTTCCAAATTTCAACTGCAAACCTTACGCATAAATAATTATTATATGCTTTCAGTTTTTGTCAGTATACCTCAACAGATGTGACCGTTTCGTAGCGGTAGTAGCGTTTCAAAGTTCCGTACAATTGAAAAACACACCAGGCCAAAGCGGCGAGAAAAACCACCACCCAAAAGAGCCGAATACACCCCTTGGACGCGATGGCCGATTTTATTCCGTGCGCCGAAGCCGTAGCTCCGAATCGCCGAAAGGCCGCCGCAGCGGCTTTGCGTTCCTCCTCTTCAAACACTTTCACCATTTCGGACCTATTCTCCAGTGCTTTTGATTCGATTTTGTTGTCTGTGTTTCTAAGCAGTAGCAAATTGAGCACCGGAAATAACTGTTATTTTGTTAGATTTGCTAGTACTGATGGTGAAGGATGTGGCTATTAGAAGAGAGAAATTGTGAATGTTGTTATGGGTAGTTATAGGCACTACACGAGAAATACAGTAATATAGTCAAGTGAAAAAGTCCATTCTTTATTATTTATTTTGTTGCTTGTGTTGTGTCTTTTTCTGAATGTTGTTATAGGTAGTGAAAGATATTTATATTTAGCCTTTGCATTCCTTTGTTCATTGTTGTGTCTATTTCACTGGTAAACGTGTTCCCCTCAGACGAACGTCGTTCCATGGGCACATCCGAGCCTGACGGTCGTCTGGGTAGGTATAGGTAGGTACTACACAAGAAAGACAGTAATATAGTTGAGTGAAAAAGGCCTTTCTTCCTTATTTATTTTGTTGCTTGTGTTGTGTCCCTTTTTGTGAATGTTGTTATAGGTACTACACGAGAAATACAGTAATAATATAGTCAAGTGAAAAGAGGCTTTTCATTATTATTGTTTTGTTGCTTGTGTTGTGTTGTGTCTTTGAGTAAAGCTTTGCAATGGCTAACCTACTGGAACCAGTGCTACGCAGTATTCGAAGGTAATTATACAAAGATTTGAAGTTATGTACCTTCAGAATTGTAGGCACGTTCTTATCTCATGCGCCATCATCTT
Source organism: Sabatieria punctata (assembly GCA_030248155.1). NCBI lineage: Eukaryota > Metazoa > Nematoda > Chromadorea > Araeolaimida > Comesomatidae > Sabatieria > Sabatieria punctata. The sequence continues at coordinate 12,442 of JASANB010000617.1, read as the reverse complement.
TCTACTCTTGGTTCTTTACTGGACACAGGCGTATCGAACCCCCATGTCAACAGTCGCTGATGGTTCGACTGGCGGTAAGAAAACTACATACATGTTTATAGTCCTAAAGTGAACACTTCAGAAGTTGAGAATCAGGATTCGCCACCGAGCGCACAGCATGCATACCACTCACCTCTAGATGAACCAGAAAGATTCGACCCAACACAAAATGTTCTCAGCGTCACAGTCACTACCAATTCCACCTCTTTGCCAGTGATCCACAAGATCCGCTGCTACTACCCCACACTCAAACATCATCCACCCAAGCGTAAAGCAGCCTCTTCCCAACCGACTTCACCTTCCTGCAGCACTCAGCAGGACTGGCTGATCGTCGAAAAGCAAAGAGTGAGCATTTCAGCTGAAGCTGTCCAACTCCACGGTGCCATCAACTGCACGTACAGAGAATTTGGTGCACAGAGTAGCGATCCGATGCCAGCTAAAGTTCTCTCCAGCCCAGAAGACAGTCCTGTACTGCAGAAGGATTTCTTCCAAGCAAACTGCACCGCTGCTGACAAGACTACCTTCAGCAACATGTACGCCACTGTAGTGCACAAGCCCTACATGAGCGAGTACAGCCATAGTCGAATTGGAGTGGCCTGGACGGGACTCAGTGTCTACCTGCTCAGCTTTGGCCGGATCTCCAGAAAGAAGTTCATACAACAAATGCCGAAGACTTACGCTTATTTGGTGGATAATTTGGAGGCGGCTGTGTTTGAGAGGTTCAACGTAGTGGGGAAGGGCATTGCCGACACGTTGCTGCCCATTCTGACAGGGAAAAGTAAAGAGGAGATACTACCGCTAAACGACAGCTACGTGTGGAATGTAAGTGAACGAACGAACGAACGAATGAACGAACGAACGAACGAACGAACGAACAGACAAAATGAGACACAAAGCATGAAAAAAACATAACAAAAAGCAGACATACCAACTAACAAGAACAAACCAATAAACATTGACTAATTCCTATTTGTTCTCAGGTCTGACTTTTGTGAATTTTCATTTACAGGACTTCAGTAATGCTGGCTATGTCACCCTCTATGCTGCTGATTCTGTCTCTCAAGGTATTTTCACCCCTCCACTCAGACGACCCGATCACTATTCAATCGACCACTACCTGCCCACCTTCTACAAAGCCTACCAAAAGTCAAACCTCTCTCATCCTCACTGTCTGGACAACCAACCTCACCATGTCACCTACTTTCGCTATGTCGAGGATTTCTTCAACAACTACCCCGAATCAGTGCCCAAATTAGCCATCAGCCTGCAGACCATGCTCAGCGACAAAATAGGAATGACAGATGAAGATTTGCAGGCCCACCTCAGTCGTCTACGAACCAATGGTCATTTCGAGTACACCATGCTGATCATCATGACTAGTCATGGTTCCCAGCAAAGCTTTTGGTCAGAGCGTTTGCCTTTCCTTGCCATCGTGCCTGCTCGCCTGTTCAGCATAGGCAACGGTCACATTGCAGTAAGCACCCTGCGCGCAAATACTGATCATCTGACCAACCCCTTCGACCTACACCCAACTCTGAGCGATGTTCTTACGCGACGTTTCACAGCGGTTGGTAGTATCAACCAACGTGCCATTAGTCTGTGGGATGAGATTCCGCATGCTCGTTCGTGTGTTCATGCTGAAATCGATCAACACTGGTGTGCTTGCATGCAGTTCAAGCAGGTTCAGACAAACCACCCCATTGCAGTCGAACTGGCAAAGACCATCGTTCAAGTGATCAACGAGCAGACCGAGCCGCAACGGTCAAGCTGTGCCTTGCTGCACATGCAGAAGGTGAACTTGGCCAAACAAGTGAGAACCGAGCAGTCAGATACTGTCTTGTACGATGTCCACTTTACCACCATGCCTGGCAGTGCCCGGTACAGAGCTACAGTGGCTTTCGATGTCACACTGAGTCAAGTGCGTGTGGACTTGGCTGCTGTGGAACGGATCGCTCCAGCTAGCACTGTGTCGTCCTGCATCAGTGGCAGAAATTTTCAGCTGGCTCATTGGTGCTCCTGTCATGAACTTTGATTCTTTACCCGTACTGGTCTGTGATTCACTCGGATGCAACAGTCATGTTATGTTCTAACAAGCAGTAAACCAGGTTTTCACTACAAATATTGTTTATGACGGAAACTGGAGCTTTGTGGCTAGTGGGGCATGAACAGGGTTCGTACAGATCAGGAGGTCAGGGAATTTCGTGTCTGGTCAAGGAGAATTAGTCATTGCTGCATAAATAGTGCAGCAAAACTGTTAATTTTGTCTTTTTTAATGCGTTCTTAAAGGCCAATGTTCCAATTTTTTTCGTCCTGACTGGGCAACGGCCAAACTATTTAGGTTTCTTACAACTAAAAAACTATTAATTTTATCCTCAGAACATATTTTTAAATGCGTTTTTGCAGACTATTTTTTCAACAATTTCTCGCCCTGTTGGGCTGAGGCTCAGCCAGGTTTCTTACAACTATAAGAGTGGAAATTTCGATGAATGGTAAATTTCTATGTGTATACACATATGTGTATGTATGTATGTGTACAACAGTAGCTTTAAGGAAACCTAGCGTACACTTTCCGTTTGGAATTTGAGGCAAAATCCATAGAAAACGATTGAAAAACTGAAAAACAGGACTAAATTGCAGTGTGTTGCATTTGCTAAATTTAATCGTTTACATTACCCGACTCAGTGGTTTGTTCTTGACTGGCGACCAACCAATCGAACGGCCATTGTGCGCTCTTTCAAATGAAACAAGAAGCTAAAAGATCCGTTTGCTCAAACCAGAGCTGGAAGTAAATTCCTGTTTCCTGAACGACCTAAGCTAAATTTTGCAATTTTTGTTGCGCTGTTTAGGCCACAGCTCAACCAGGCTTCTTCAATAATTCTAACGTTTTAGGTGTAAAATAATTTAGTTAATGATTGATTGATTGATTGATTGATTGATTGATTGATTGATTGATTGATTGATTGATTGATTGATTGATTGATTGCAGGCTCCCCACCCAAATCAGACAGGCTGTGCTGGAATTGAAAGTTAATGTTTTGTGATTAAAATCAGTCTGTGTCTAGTGGTTCTACACTTCACTCTATCCTTGAGATGTGTTAAATATAGACTTTTTAGTTATCATTAACATAATTTTGGCCAAATCGAATCGAATGAAAGGTGAAAAATAGTGTGAAATGGCGTAGCTGGGAAGAGAATCGAACCCATGCACCTTAAAGGCGAGAATTTTTTAAAAAGATACAAATGACGGCCATTCCAAAGTCTCCATTATTGTATTGTTGATTGTGTTGTGTTGTGGCTTGCAGTCAGTCTGGATGGCAAACTTACTGGAAACGGCGTTGCTCCGCATTCGAAGGTTCGCAATTGGTAGTCGCTTTCATCCAATATGGGCGGTGTTGTGCGTGTTGTTGTTTCTGTATTGGATACACGTCTTTCGAAAGGCAACGTCAACACTCAGCAACGGTTCGTCTGGAGGTAAGAAAATCTAACTGAAATCATAATTTGCCTCTTTCACTCAACGTTTTTCCATTATCAGTGTGTGTCTATGTTTGCGTACAGCTGACAAAAAATGTAGCATTATTAATCCACCAAGGGCTAGCCTGCACATTGTGCTAACTTCAGAAAATAATAATCGAAAACTGACGTACTACTGGCCTCCAGGTGAAGCAGAAAGTTCAGGTCAAACTCCAAACATATCAAGAATCATAGTCACCACTCTGTCCACTTCCTTGCCACTGATTCAAAAGCTCCGCTGTTACTACCCCATCTTCAAACCTCATCAACCCGACCACAAACCACCCTTTGCATCAATGCCCCCACCTTCCTGCAGTGACCAACTGGACTGGCTGATCGTTCAAAACGAAACTATTAGTATTTCCCCTGAGGCTACAAGACTCCATGGTCAGATCAACTGTACATACAAAGAATTTGACGAAAATGGCGAAAAGACATCCAAAACTCTGGTCAGCAGCGAAAGCAATGCCTCCCTGCATAGCGATTTCTTCCGAGCAGACTGTATGGCCGCTGACAAGTCTACCTTCAACAACGTGTACGCAACAGTGGTGCACAAGCCTTACATGAAAGAGTACATCAAAGGCAAGACTGGGCCGAGCTGGACTGGACTCAGCGTCTACCTGCTCAGCTTCGGCCAGGTCTCCAGAATGATGTTTGTGCAGCAAATGCCAAAGACTTACAGATTTTTGGTGGATAAGTTGGAAGCAGCGGTTTTTGAAAGGTTCAACGTTGTTGGGGAGGGCATTTCTGACACATTGCTACCAGTTCTGACAGGAAAAAGTAAAGAACAAATCGTTCCGCTCAAGGACAGCTACTTGTGGAATGTAAGCTTTTATCAGTTAAGAATAGCTTTATACACTGTGTACTGTACTGTACTGTACTGTACTGTACTGTACTGTACTGTACTGTACTGTACTGTACTGTACTGTACTGTACTGTACTGTACTGTACTGTACTGTACTGTACTGTACTGTACTGTACTGTACTGTACTGTACTGTACTGTACTGTACTGTACTGTACTGTATCATACTGTACTGTGCTGTACTGTACTCTACCATACTGTACTGTACTGTACTGTACTGTACTGTACTGTACTGTACTGTACTGTACTGTACTGTGCTGTACTGTACTCTACCATACTGTACTGTACTGTACTGTACTGTACTGTACTGTACTGTACTGTACTGTACTGCTCTCTAACTGAGGAATAGAATAAGTATTTAGTATCTGTGACAAACCAAACATAAAAACAAGGCAACAAACAATTAACCTTTTGTGTTTCTTTCTCACTGCTCACTTGAGTTCATTTACAGGACTTCAGCAAAGCTGGTTTTGCAACCCTGTATGCAGCTGATTGGGCCTCTCAAAATATTTTCACCTCTCCTCTCAGAACACCTGATCACTATTCCATCGAGCATTATCTGCCCACCTTCTTTGAAGCCTAGAAAAATTCAAACCTCTCTCATTCCGATTGCATCGGCAGCCACGCTCACCACATCACCTACTTTCGCTATGTTGAGGATTTCTTCAACAACTACCCCGAATCAGTGCCTAAATTAGCCATCAGTCTGCAGACCATGCTGAGTGAGAAAATTGGAAGAATTGACCAAGATTTGGAGGCCCATCTCAGTCGTCTGCAAGCCAACCATCATTTCGACTACACCGTGCTGATTATCATCACTAGTCACGGTTCCAAACAAAGCTTCTGGGCTGAGCGCTTACCTTTCCTTGCCATTTCCCCTGCTGATCACTTCAACTTTGGTAAAGGTCGTCTTACAGTAGACAATATGCATAGCAACGCCTACCGCCTCACCACTCCCTTCGACTTACACACTACAATCACAGATACACTACTAGGGCACATCATAACTGTGGGTGATGTCAGCCAGCACGCCATCGGTCTATGGGACGCAGTTCCAGAGAGTCGTACATGCGCCAATGCCAAGATCGAGCCCTACTTGTGTGCTTGCGTCGAGTTCAACCGAATTTCGGCCACCAGCCCCACTGCTGTGCAGCTGGCGGAGGCTGTGGTTCAAGTGATCAACTAGCAGACAAAGCAGCAAAGGTCCCGGTGTGCCCTGCTGCATCTGCAGAATGTCAAATCGGCCAAGCGAGTGAGAACAGAGCAAGCACACACTGTCTTTTATGAGTTGAAGTTTGCCACAATGCCTGGTGGAGTGCGTTATAGAGCTACGATTGCTTTCGACACCAGACTGGGTGAAGTGCAGGTGGATTTGGCTGCTGTTGCACGGATCAGCGATGACGGTGGCATATCGGATTGCATTAGAAGTAGAATCGCTAGACTGGCTCATTGGTGTGCCTGTAATGAGCTTTTGGCTTTGAGCAATACTGGTCTGTGATTTACTTGGAGAGATGACTTGTTGATGTAATCAGTAATAAACTACCTGATTTATACAGTTAGTAGTGTGAACCTATGGGGTATGGAAAACTTCAGAATTGTTTCACTGAGTCTTCATTTCCCTATTATGGAAACTCTGTCACCCCCGCCAGGTTTGTTTACACATTTCTCATTAGCAAATCGCCTTCAAACTGACCATTTACATTTTTGGCAGGGCACCAATTGAGCCTCAATTGTGTCTGCAAGTATCTATCTATCTGCCTCTGAGCTGGCACATTTACCACTAGTGTTTCCGAGTAAATTTATTTATAAATTAAATAACTTTTAAATTGCTTGCTCAGCGTTCAGAGGAAAATTACCACTTGCTATTACATTTACCATTTACCAAATTCTGAGCTGGCACATTAACCACATCTTACCAATTTTATTTATATGCATTTAAACAAACTTCTAAACATACCAATTACCTGAGCGAAACAGCTACCACCAGTCCACCAATTTACCTTACTTCTGATGGCACATCTACCAATTAGCATTTAATCATAATATCTTGCTTTAACATAAGAAGGTCATCTTTGACTGAACTTCCACCAGTTGTTTTTACCAGCTTGAGCTGGCATTGAAACTACCAATCAAGCAATTTAACAATTTCTAGGCCAATTTTACTAAATGTAATATAATTTTAATTTGTTTGACAGTCATCGCGAGAAATTTAATTTGTTATTAAATTGCTATTTACTTGGTGATTTTGGCCAAAACAATTTAATTTTGTTATTTAATTTTAATTTGATCGGAAACACTATTTACCACCAGCTTACCACGCATTTGCCGTTTACCTCTGAGCTGGCATTTGTTTATGGAGCAACAAGATCGATTGAACTGTAGTATTCAAAGAATTTGCTAAAAATACCCTGCTCACTGTTCCGAAAACTCCCTCACTCACGCACTCTCACACTCAGCCTCAACCAACAGACTCGCCCAGGCTGCAGACATGCAACAAAATAGAAGGGCTCATGCAAGTACTGTTCTGGATGGAATATGTGAGGTGGAGAATACAAAGATGGAGATGAGTTAAAGGGGTTGCCATCGTGTGAGTGGTTCCACTAGAACAACTGGCACCCGCTGCACCAATGGAGACTGAGAGAGACCGCATGACATTGGCAGCAGTTGCGGGATTGATCTATGCCATTGTAGGGAGGAAACAAAGCACTAAGCTCAGTGGAGGGATCTCCTGATCCATGGACTACTGTGACGTCCATGCACACAAAACGACAGTACAATGTATCACTCAGCCAATGTGCGCAATGACCTGCTCGCCGGGTGGTCCTTGGGAGCTGACAGCACCATGACATCACCACGCCAAGCGCTCTCTTAGTAACTGGCACCCAACAGCTTGGCTAGGAGTGGCTTGGCAGTGAAAGAAGTGCACGGCGTCCGAGATGACGATATCAGGGGTCTCAAAATAGACCGTGCCGGTCTGATCGTAGGGCTCTACATCGTACAGCCCCCGCCACATCAGATCGGTTCGGTATATTTGTAATTTAGCCAGCAGCTGTTACAGCATTATTGGCGTTTGTATTTGTAATTCATTATATGCATATTTAACTGGAGCTTCACAGAGGTTGACTAAAAGGCCAATAAATCATTCAAACGCGTTTGAGCACACTGATTGTTCTAATGCTTAGCAGCCGGAAGCTTTTACCATGCGTTGGTTTTCTTGTTGTTATTACTGGTCTAAATATTCACTTCAAATGCAATCAAAAAGCTGACAAGATTCAATCTGGAAAATTGGACAGACCTTGTGGTCTTATCACAATTAGCTCAAACCTTGGTAGGCTTGGTAATGCGCTTTACAAATACGCTTCTCTTTATGGAATTGCTGGGCACAACAAGAAACAACCTTTTTTCAAACATTCTCATGGTATGGAACTTCTCACAAACTCTTTTGTCAATTTATCCATTTCAATCTTAGATCTTGACACGACAAATTTTAAAACAATGAGTGTTAGTAATCCTGACAAATTTGAACGTCAAATGTTTGAACTGCCTTGCAACGAGAACATAATCTTGGATGGATACCTACATTCTTACAAATATTTCTACCACATCGCTGACGAGTTAAGAAACGAATTCAAGTTTCGGTCTGAGATTCAGGATCGCTGTGATCGACTTTTATATCATTACCGACCGAAAAATTGTCACGTTATTGAAAAAATGTTATTGATCACTTTTTCTTCCCTTCTTCCTGACTAATTTTTAGCATGGCTGACTCGTAGCTGTTCATCTGTAAATTAGCTTACCGGTTGTATAAGGAAAATCTAACAAACCAGATTCTGAAAACTAGTTGGAAATGTCTTCAGGTTGGAGCTTTTGCTTTTTGAAATTCTAATATGGTTTATTTTGAAAAATCATAAGTGAAAAAAATACACAATTAGTCCGAAAATGTCGAAATTTTCGAAAAAATTAAAACAAAAGCTGGCTTGGTGTTTTTCGTAAAAGCGGGGTTCGCTCGCATCAGTGCCTAGTGTAGCTGATAGTGATAGACCTATACTTTACTGTTGTTGCAAGCGGCAAACTGAAAAACAATGTTTCACAGTAAAGTTTTAGCAACGTGTGAGGGAACTTCCGGCAATATTTACTTCGTTTATTAAATGTTATATGACTCAGAAGAAAGACTCAGCTTGTTATATTTCTAGTTTTTTCGGTTTTCTTCCCAAATAGTTGAAAAAACTGCAGCTAAAGTTCTGAGTGCCCTAGTCTTCTCTTTTGTTTCCTAATGCCTTTTAACCCCTTCTTGCATATTTTAAAAGCCACCGATGCACGTATTTCATAGATGTACAGTACGTAAATATCGAACAGGCATGAAACAGTGCCCAGGAGGGAGTCTAAACGTCATATGCAAATTCTCCTTCTCAACACTAGTCTGAGTTTTTGTTCAATCATGCCAAATTTAGACTTTTCTGTTATTTTTCCATTAAGTTTGAGACAATCCAACTTAGCAAGCCATAAAACAGCAAAATAGCAATTTTTAGTTCGGGATTCTCTCGCAATTTATATTTTTCCAACCCTTAGGAAAAACACCCCTGTTTTGGAAGTTGGGAATCAAATAATTATGTGAAAGGTCATTCCATTTGAAGAACAGAAAACGGCTTTTCTAGTCAATACTGTTATACAGGATACATTCTACGAACCGTTAATGACATAACCAAAACTAAAACCGTCACAAACCTACATACCAAATCTTGCAGCTGCGGTATTTTCTCTACCTCACTGCGAAGATACGGATTCATGCTGCAGACAGTGACGGCGGGAAATTTGAGTTTTCCAAATTTCAACTGCAAACCTTACGCATAAATAATTATTATATGCTTTCAGTTTTTGTCAGTATACCTCAACAGATGTGACCGTTTCGTAGCGGTAGTAGCGTTTCAAAGTTCCGTACAATTGAAAAACACACCAGGCCAAAGCGGCGAGAAAAACCACCACCCAAAAGAGCCAAATACACCCCTTGGACGCGATGGCCGATTTTATTCCGTGCGCCGAAGCCGTAGCTCCGAATCGCCGAAAGGCCGCAGCAGCGGCTTTGCGTTCCTCCTCTTCAAACACTTTTACCATTTCGGACCTATTCTCCACTGCTTCTAATGCGATTTTGTTGTCTATGTTTCTAAGCAGTAGTGATGTAAAAAATTAATTTAATTGTAATTGAAATTCGCATAATTGGCCCGTTTTTAATTTCAATTCAATTAATTTAATTTAATTGAAATTCAAAAGTTGGGCCATAATTTAATTGTAATTGAATTGAAATTCGCCTGGAATTTCAATTATATTTTCAATTATTTTCTGTTGTGAATGTAAGGAAATACGTAAGTATTAGAGAGTATTAGAGTATTAAGGAATGACTTCAAACAAAACCTACATAGGGTTTGTCACCTCTTTATCACTGACCTCGGATGGATTGTGCAGGCGGGGCCGTAGCCCCTGTGTTCGGCCACACTACGCGCCCACCACGCACACCCATATCATCCTGCCCTTCCTTCGCTGCCTTCGCTACTAGCGGCACACATACTTGGTGTCAGTCTGGGCGGGTCTCAGTGTAGCTGTCCCCGTTCCCGTATGTCCCAAACTCCCAAACATGTGTGGTTGGTTTGCTATTGTAGCTTAGGTGCTTAGGCAGCTCCAGTCGGTTTCCATTTACCTACTCGCTGTCACCAGCTTTCGGTGGCCTGGGTTGGGCCTTGTGCCAACGACGAACTTTTTGCGGCAAGAAAATTGCCCCGCCGAGTGGATGAACGCACGACCACGCGCACAGTGACTTTGCGGCCTAAACCACTACACACTGTGCCGGCTACTGACCTCACTTTGTTTTGTAACGTTTTATGCTCTCCTTTTTATTTCGTAGTTCATAAAAGTCAAAACAGCGACTTTTTTATGTATAGTGGGATTACACCCCCCTTTTTGGCGAAGGCACCTAGGAAGTGATGTTGTTCAAAAATGCTGAAAACCTTTAGATTACGTACTGATATATAATAATGAACTAACTGTAAATTCCCCCCAGAAAGCCATTTTATGTGTTTTTAAAAGGCAGCTCTTTAAAATTTTCTCGGCTGTTTGGGCATCACGCTAACCAGGTGTCTCTAAGCTTTTACATGGACATTTTTCGAAGTCATGGGTCACTGTCACTGTCTTTTAAAAGCAAAAATACAACAGTTTTCAAAAAATTGAAAAAATAATTGAAAAAAATTGCATAATTGAAATTTTCCAAAGTTCCATAATTTAATTGAAAATATAATTGCAATTGAAAATAATGGAAAACTATTTCAATTAATTTAATTTAATTTAATTGAAATTAAAAACTGAGCCCATAATTTAATTGTAATTGAATTGAAATTCCGTTTCGTAGCGGTAGTAGCGTTTCAAAGTTCCGTACAATTGAAAAACACACCAGGCCAAAGCGGCGAGAAAGACCACCACCCAAAAGAGCCGAATACACCCCTTGGACGCGATGGCCGATTTTATTCCGTGCGCCGAAGCGGTAGCTCCGAATCGCCGAAAAGCAGCCGCAGCGGCTTTGCGTTCCTCCTCTTCAAACACTTTCACCATTTCGGACCTATTCTCCAGTGCTTTTGATTCGATTTTGTTGTCTGTGTTTCTAAGCAGTAGCAAATTGAGCACCGGAAATAACTGTTATTTTGTTAGAATTGCTAGTACAGATGGTGAAGGATGTGGCTATTAGAAGGGAGAATTTGAAAATGTTGTTATAGGCAGGTAGTACTACACGAGAAATACAGTAATATAGTCAAGTGAAAAAGGCCTGTCATTATTATTCTTTTGTTTGCTTGTGTTGTGTTGTGTCTTTGAGTAAAGCTTTGCAATGGCTAACCTACTGGAAGCAGTGCTGCGCAGTATTCGAAGGTAATTATACAAAGATTTGAAGTTAGGTACCTTCAGAATTGTAGGCACGTTCTTATCTCATGCGCCATCATCTTTCTACTCTTGGTTCTTTACTGGACACAGGCGTTTCGAACCCCCACGTCAACAGTCGCTGATGGCTCGACTGGCGGTAAGAAAACTACATACATACAATATTTATGGTCCCAAAGTGAACACTTCAGAAGTTGAGAATCAGGATTCGCCACCGAGCGCACAGCATGCATACCACTCACCTCTAGATGAACCAGAAAGATTCGATCCAACACAAAATGTTCTCAGCGTTACAGTCACTACCAATTCCACCTCTTTGCCAGTAATCCACAAGATTCGCTGCTACTACCCCACACTCAGACATCATCCACCCAAGCGCAAAGCATCCTCTTCCCAACCGACTTCACCTTCCTGCAGCACTCAGCAGGACTGGCTGATCGTCGAAAAGCAAAGAGTCAGCATTTCGGCTGAAACTGTCCAACTCCACGGTGCCATCAACTGCACGTACAGAGAATTTGGTGCACAGAATAGCGATCCGATGCCAACTAAAGTTCTCTCCAGCTCCGAAGACAGCCCTGCACTGCAGAAGGATTTCTTCCAAGCAAACTGCACCGCTGCAGACAAGGCTACCTTCAGCAACGTGTACGCCACTGTGGTGCACAAGCCCTACATGAACGAGTACAGCCATAGTCGAATTGGAGTGGCCTGGACAGGACTCAGTGTCTATCTGCTCAGCTTTGGCCGGATCTCCAGAAAGAAGTTCATACAACAAATGCCGAAGACTTATGCTTATTTGGTGGATAATTTGGAGGCGGCTGTGTTTGAGAGGTTCAACGTAGTGGGGAAGGGCGTTGCCGACACGTTGCTGCCCATTCTGATGGGGAAAAGTAAAGAGGAGATACTACCGCTAAACGACAGCTACTTGTGGAATGTAAGTGAATGAACGAACGAACGAACAAACAAACGAACGAATGAACGAACGATCGAACGAACGAACGAACGAACGAACGAACGAACCAATGAACCAACGAACGAACGAACCAACCAATGAACGAACGAACGAATCAACGAACGAATCAACGAACGAACAAACAAAATGAGACACATACAAA